>PVIU01023083.1:0-26993 GCA_004026605.1 Ondatra zibethicus | reverse complement strand
GACACTTGACAAGCGGCCCTTGCTGGGGAGCACCCCTTGTGTGGGTGGAGCCTGGACTTGGGTGACAGGCACAGAAGAGAAGGAAGCTCCCCCCCAGGTGACCTGAGATTATGGGAAAGAACAGGTGTCAGAAGGGGGTACAAGTGGTAAAAAGTAAATATGGGGTGGGGTGTAACCTTCTTGATTGATATGGTGATTTGATTCAGATCATTCCTAATGTGGCTTTGGTGGCTACTTTGCTTATTTCTGATTTGCTTAAGGGGCAGAGAGGAAGCCTACATAGGTCTCCATTTATATGGTCAGACCTTGGTATTTGTGTGTGTGTGTGTGTGTGTGTCTGTCTGTCTGTCTGTCTGTCTGTCTGTGTGTCTGTGCATGCCTGGTACCCAGGGAAGCTAGAAGAGGGCATTGGGTTCTTGGGCATTGGAGTTCCAGATGGTTGTGAGCTGCCATGTGGAGGCTGGAAATCAAACCCAGGTCCCTGGAAGAGCAATCAGTGCTGCTCTTCATTGCTGAGCCGTCTCCAGCCCTGCAGATATATTTTAAATTGAACTTAATCCTTACTGGAAGTTAGAAACTGAGTGACTGATGTCTGCTTATTGGTGAAATGTTAAGTTGAATGCCCAAAACAAAAGACTGCTGAAATGACTTAATTTTACTCGGCCAGAGTCTAAGCCTCTGAAATGAAGTATTTTATGCAAAAATAATGTTAAAAAATGTTATTTCACCTCTGAACCAGGCACATTGCCCCTGAGAAAGGCTGGTGGTTCATGGGATACCAGTGTTGGCTCAAGGTTGGTGTGATGTTTCTGCTGTGTTGTGTGAAGGAAGATGAACCTGCAGAGGGACAGAGCTGTTTCTGCTTAAAACAGGCACGAGAGCCACAGACTTTGACCTCATGGCAAGAATTCTTTTAGTTTTGGGTGACTAGCAGTGGGATTGATGCCCCAACCTAGAATGTAGACCTATGGAGCGTCTGTAGGACAAAGGTGGTCTACAGTGTAGTGTGTAGTCCTAGCGTCTACAGGACGTAGGTGGTCTATAGTGTAGTGTGTAGTCCTAGCGTCTACAGGACATAGGTGGTCTATAGTGTAGTGTGTAGACCTAGCGTCTGTAGGACGTAGGGGGTCTATAGTGTAGTGTGCAGTCCTAGCGTCTGTAGGATGTAGGTGGTCTAGAGTGTAGTGTGTAGACCTAGTGTCTACAGGACATAGGTTGTCTATAGTGTAGTGTGTAGTCCTAGCATCTGTAGGACATAGGTGGTCTATAGTGTAGTGTGTAGACCTAGCGTCTACAGGACATAGGTGGTCTATAGTGTAGTGTGCAGTCCAATAGTGTCTCACCTTTAGGTGCTATAAATAAACCATTAATACGTTAGCAACATCCCTGAGGAAGGACATGGAGGTGGTGACCATGGAGTCAGGAAAGGAATAGGTAGGCAGCACTGTAGTCTGTTTGTCCCCAGATTACATAATCAGCCTGTAAGGCTGGAACTGAATCCCCAGGGTGATAGTGAGGGTGGGGCTGTTTGTTACCTGAGCAGGCTGAGGAGAATCATGCTCGTTTGAGGCCAGCTCTAGCTATACATTGAGTGGGGAAGAGAACATTTGGGGTGTACTGGTGAGGGTAGAGACCTCACAGATGCAGTTAGTATCTGTGTATAAAAGAGGTCAGAGGGGCTTGCTAGTCCCTTCTGCCATGTGCCAACTCGGAGGAACAGACCCTTGCCTCGCAGATCTGCCAGGACCTTGAGTTGAAGGTTTCCGTCCTCCAGAGCTGTAAGCAGTGTGTTTGTGTTGTTTGTAAGTTGCCTAGGCTAAGACACTTTGTTCTAGCAGACGGAATAGACTAAGATGGCATGGGGTGATGGTGGTCACGCTGTGCATGCTAGCTCTACAGAGCTGCTAGATACCTGACCCTGTCTGGAGAGTGCCTGGGAGAGCTTATGTCTGCACGGTGGAGGTCAGATAGATGGAGTAGTTTATTTTTATAGAGTATCAGGTGGCATGAGGGGGATAATGAAGTTCATGTATGGTCACGTGTGTGATTTGGGGTAAACTCTGAAGATGGTCATCCTTTTGTCCCTTGCATGATTTATTGTCCCATATTCAGCTACTAGTGAAAGTGTCCAGAGTTGTCTGTGATTCTCTGCTATTGCAGATGTAGCTCAGGAAAAAAAATGCATTTAAAGCTTTTGGATGAAGTATAATGGGAACATTTGTTATTACCAGCAAAGAAAAAAAACCCCACAAACCATTTAGGGTCTAGTGAGATGGCTCAGGATAGTGCTGCTGTTGACTCTGACAACCGAGTTCAGTCCTCAGGACTCACATAGAAGGAGGAAAAGTCTCAAAAAGGTTGCCCTCTGTCTGACCTCTCTACATCAGTGTCCTTGAACGACCAATTGCATATGTATATAATACTTACACACTCATAAGAAACGAATTCAAAGCCTTTGAGCTGGGTGTGGTGACTCACACCTTTAATTCCAGCACTAAAGGGTCAGAGACAGGAGGATCTCCTGTTTGAGGCTAGCCTGGTCTATATAGTGAGTTCTAGGCCAGCCAGGGCTAAATAATGGGACACTGTCTCTGGCGGAAGGGTAAACTAGCGGTGGTGGTGCATGCCTTTAATGCCAGCACTTGGGAGGGAGACAGAGGCAGGCGGATCTCTGAGTTCCAGGACAGCCAGGGCTACACAGAGAAACCCTGTCTGAAACAAACAAAAACCGAAAAGTCCTTCCTGTTTTATTATTGTGTGTGCACTTTCTGTCTGGTTAACACACGGGAAGAGGAAGGCTGAGAGGCAGATGGCTAGGAGGAGGGGGCCGTGGACTTGAATCCATGTGACCCACATGTTTTTGTCTCACACATGTCAAGTTCTCCAGAGGGGTTTGCCCACTGGAGTGGAGACAGTTAGGGTTTCTTTCCACTGGCTTCCCAAGAAGCAGGGCACAGGGACTGGTGAGCCTCTGCGTGGTGGCGTATGGCCGAGAACTACAGCTTGGGCTGGGCTTACTGGAGTGTGCAGTGTGTATGCGATGGAGGCTGTGGTCCTGGGGAAGATGTGGGCCGCTCACTGCTCACCTGGTCGGTTGGTTAGAGGGTTGGCAGCAAGGCCAGGCTGCCAGCTGCTTGATGGCTGCGTTGAGAGCCCTGCAGTGGAAACTGGGTTTCATAGCTTTGCCTTTTACCTCCCAGGCTGCGCCTCTCTACCCATGGCATGCCAGAACATGAATTATGGACTGGACAAACGGAAAACAGCTTTACCCCTCCTCCCCCAAGTCATTAAGTCCCCACCTCCATCATAAAAGTTGCCTTTAGAAACCTTTAGGGAGAGAAAGGAGGAATTGAGATGTTGACTTTCTTGGAGATGGGGTGTGAATGCCCCAGCAGGGCAGCAGGAAGAGACAGTGTCTTCTGTCTGTTGTAGCTGAGCACTGCCTTGGTTCTTTAGAGGTTGCTGCTGCTTGCTTTCGGCACACCAGTGGGAGAGAAGTGGACATTTGACTTTTTCTGGAGGTTGCCCTGCCTGCGCTTGTGGGATAAGGCCCATTGTGGGAGACTCTAGACAGATACGCTGCCTTGTTTATCTTTGGGTTATTGAACCGCAGACCAAGTCGGTCTGGTCTGTGAGGGTGATAAGTGCTGGGCCTAGGGCTGGTCTGGAGACTGCAGAAAGCCCCAATTCATGGTAGCTCTTAGCAGCACTGGGTCGCATTCCCTCTGGTAAGCTGTTCCCCTGGTCTGATTTCATCATTTAAGAAAAGAAGAAAAGCAAAGTTATGAGCAGCCATTTAAAATGACACTCTGGGAATGTTCGGTTTGCTTTTGCAGCTAGCTCTTGGTGGCACCAGAGAAGCAGACCTCTGAAAATAGGGAAGCTTTCCTCATTTGAGCTCTGCAGTGGCTCCCATGCTGCATGAATGTGGTGCAACCCCTCCTGTGTATGGCTGCAGGGGACCTGTGGTGCATGCCTGCCTCCTCTGCCTTCACCATAGTGAATGTCGGCGACATTCCAAAACACACTGCCCACAACTTCTGTAGTCTTAGACCTTTTGTGAAGAGACAAAAGGCTTCAGGAGGGGCAGTGAGTGACGTCGGAGGGCCAGAGATGGCTCAGTGGTTAAGAGCACTCGTTGCTCTTGCAGAGGACCTGCATTTGGTGCCTGTTTGGCAGCCCACCATCTGTGCCTACAGTTCCTGGATCTGATGCTCTGTTCTGGTCTCCATGGGCACTGCACACATGTGGTGCACATACATACACCCAGGCGCTGCACACATGTGGTACACATACATACATGCAGGCACTGCACTCATGTGCATATATGTGAATGCAGGTATTGTACACATGTGCATATATAGTATGTGCAAGCTCTGCACACATGTGGTGCACATATTTACATGCAGGCAAACAGTCATAAACATCAAATTGAATTGCTGGATTTGGTGGCACAGGCCTTTATTCCTGGCACTTAGAGGAGGTGTGAGTTCATGGCTGACCTGGTCTTCATAGTGAGACCTTGCCTCTCAACAACACTCTTGGCCCCATCGCCACGTCTCTGTAGACTTCCATCTCAATAACTTCAGGAAGTCAGCAACGGAACCTAAATAATTAGTGAGTTTGTTTATTTTTTGAGCATTTTCATCTTATTTGTTGATTTTCCTCATGGAAAGAATTGTTTGAGGACAATATAAACACAGTGTTTGATATCATACAATTCAAAACATCTAATGTCTGTAGAAGGGCCTGCACTGCCTTTAGGTTGCTCATGTAGCCTGGGTTAGGGTGGGGAATCTGTCTGCTTGCTGACCTCTGCAACAGCAGGATTTGATCCAAGAATAAACAGTGTTTCTGAACTCAACTCTGGCCTGCTAACATCTGCCATTTTCTCTGTGTGGATGTATGCACACACGTGAGGCAGTGCTGGTGGAGGTGTGTGGATGTATGCACGCACACACGTGAAGCCAGCGCTGGGAGAGGCCAGAGGTGTTGGATTCTCTAGAACAGGAGTCACAGGCGGCTGGGAGCCACCTGGTGTGGGTGCTGAGAATCAGACTCAGCTGCACTTGGGTCCTTTGGAAGACAGCATATGGTCATGACTGCTGAGCATCTCTCCAGCCCCAGCCTGGCCTTCTTTTGATCTCTCATATGTTCCCCTCCTCCAGAGTAGAAGTATTGAAGCCCTGCTTTCCCCACAGAATAAATGAATAAAAAACAATAGGTTTAGTGTTAACTATTGGGACAAGGAGAGTTGATAATCACGGTTAGCATTTTAGTGTCCATCTTTCTAGACGTCTATTCTGTAAATGTGTATAATATGAGAGAGAATCAATCCCTGTAATTAATGCTATCTGTCCCTCTCAGGTGAATAATACCTATCTCTGGTGGCAGTCCTGTGTGTTGAATACCTATCTGACTGTTGGTGGGCCTCTATTGAATGCATGTCTCTGGCTAGTGTCAGGCCTGGGTGTTGAATGCCTATCTCTGGCTAGTGCCAGGCCTGTATGTTGAATGCCTATCTCTGGCTATTGTCAGCCCTGTGTGTTGAATGCCTATCTCTGGCTATTGTCAGGCCTGTGTGTTGAATACCTATCTGTGGCTGGTGACTGCTGTGTTTTAGGAATTGTGGAAATCAGAGGTTGACAAACCTACCCAGAAGAAGTAGGCCCCAGGGGTGAGCCTTTGATGCTGATGTCTGGTCTGACTTGTCTGTGTTCTGTCCGCGAGGACCCTTCTCCTCCACATGTTCCCACTCTGATATTTTGCTGAAGTTCATGGATCTGAGAAGATGTGGGTAAAATCTGAGCCAGAGCAAACTTTCCCCTTTATATTCTTAGATGGTTTCTACACAGGAATAACTGATGTAAGTAGTTTAAAGGTTACCAAAAAAGGTGACTCATTTGAGTGACCCCATGTGTCTAGTTTCTTCTCTCCCTTCCTTCCTCTTCCCCGCAATCTTGTTTTGAGACAAGCTGCTATTCTAGATCTTGTCTCAGTCAAGGCCGACCTTGACTCGGTGGTGCTCCTGCCCGTTTCTGAATGCCACCGCGGGCGTCAGCACCCATCTTCCTTCTGCTTGTCTAATTCTTACTCTCCGGGGGTGGGCATTTTTGCTGTTACTTCCATCCATTTACACGTGTGATAAAGGCACACGTGTGTGTGTGCACGTGCACCCACGCGTGTTTGTGTGCTGTGCCTCTTGTGATCACTTTTCTTTTTTACTCTCCTGGAAAAGCTTCTGTACTTCTCTTGGCAGCGAGCTTGAGATGCCCTCATCACCCCAGCGTCCTGGGTGACTCTGGGAACTACTGTCCCTGACACCAGGAATCCTGTTTATGACATGCGCAAACTGCAGCCTTGTAGGGGTCTGGAGACTTGCCCGCCTGTTCTCACTTCCTCCCTCAGTTTGGTTCAGGTCTTACTGCATGGGGCAGATCTTGGATGCCCCCCTCCCCCCACACCTCCTTTCCATTGTCTGGCTTCAGAGGGGAGTTGCATGAAGCCAGTGCTTTCTGCTGGAAGTCTCTTTTTAGACTCAGGTACGTCAGTGTCACCGAGTCCACGTTAGGGACGTAATTCTCTTACGGCTTTTGTATGATACATGGTTTACTCTACACATTAATTGCTTTCCTTTCCACAGAAGGGAGGAAGGGTTGGTTTTGTTCATTTGGAGGTTATGGTCCATCACGGTAGGGAACACAGGATGCAGGCGTGGGGGTCACGTGTGTCTGCAGTCAGGGCGTGGAGAGAGATGAACACAGCACCGACACTCAGCCTTTCCCTTTTTGTTCGCTGCTCTAGTCTGCAGATGGAGCTGCTTGCATTCTTGAGTCTTGTGTGTTTGGCTAAACTCTCTGGAAACACAGACAGAGGTGTGTGCCCAGGTGGTTCCAGTGGAGTCTGGTTGGCAGTGAAGATGGACCACCAGTGTGGAACAGTGGTGTGGACGATGACTCTACCAGATCCCAAGTGGTAAATGTTATCTCGATGCCAGGACTTTCAAAGATAGGCATCCAGCGTAGAGTTGTGTTCCCTGGTTTCTCATTGGTGGCAGGGAATGGCTGGGCTGCTGAGCTCTTGGCCCCATGCTCCACCTGTGTTCTGGTCCCATTCTGCAGCACAGGCGACTTCCTTGATAGTGTGCAGAACTGAAGACACTGAGAGGAGCTGTGCTTTGTCCCTGGTGATGAGGTCTGCTGTCACTGCCAGGGCTGTACGGCAGACAGGTGCTTTAGAGCCTTATTACCCTGGAGTTTATTTAAACAAAGAGGAAAAGGTCATAATGTGATCAGACAAGTTACACTTGGCACTTTGATTGATGTGGCAAATAGAGAAGTTGAAGAAGGTAGCATTTACGGTCCATCCCAAAACCTGACTGAAGGATTGTATGTAACTAAAGGAACAGCAGGCAGCTCACAAGGAAGGCATGCCTTAGCTGGGCCTTCAAAGACAGGCCAGAGAGGTCAGAGAAATCACTGCCAAACCCCTCACCTAAAGAGGAAGGAGCCTGGGAACAGTGCTTGTTTGGCAGTATTTATTTAGGACTGTGCCTCCTTAAAGTTTAAGTCTGTCCTTAAAGTATTGCAGAGGCTGGTGTGCTAGGGGAAGGTGGTGCCAGAAGAACACTGGATTCTAAGTGCTGATTCCCACGCCCAGAGCTCAGTGCAGTCAAGCGTGGCCTTCCGTCTTCAAGCTGGGTAGAAATATAAAGTTATAAGTGGGCTGTGGCTGCACTCCATGGGAACGCTGGGGAACTGTGGAGAGAAGGGACAAGAAGCCGTGACTCCGGTGCTGTCTCTGGGCAGTCTCAGGAGAGGGAATGTGTTTCAAAAGGCTGTGCTTAGAGGGAACAGGGTCAGTCTCGTTTGCAAATGCAAGACTTTTAGTTCTCTGCTGCAATAGCACCAAGGCACCAACAGGGGGTGTGAACATGGGATACGAATCACTGTTTGCACACACTGAGAGTCGGTGGCTTTCAGGAAGACACGTGTCCTCATGCTGTTGAGGTTTGGCCTCAAATCTTGTCTCTGCCAGTGCTTACTTCATGACCTTGGCAAGTCTTTGCAGTGGTGAGGATTAGGCAATTTACCGTTTGGCATAGGACCTATCTCTAGAGAGGTAAATACTAAATTCGCTATTAATAAGTAAGAAGTAACAAATATCTAAAAGGAATTAATTTTTTTGCCTTTTTTAATTTTTATTTTTTTCCATGATATTTATTGAGCTCTACATTTTTCTCTGCTCCCCTCCCTGCCTCCCCCTTCCCCTCTTCAACCCTCCCCCAAGGTCCCCATGCTCCCAATTTACTCAGGAGATCTTGTCTTTTTATACTTTCTACTTCCCATGTAGATTAGATCTATGTAAGTCTCTCTTAGTGTCCTCATTGTTGTCTAAGTTCTCTGGGATTGTGGTTTGTAGGCTGGTTTTCTTTGCTTTATGTTTAAAAAGCACCTATGAGTGAGTACATGTGATAATTGTCTTTCTGTGTCTGGGTTACCTCACTCAAAATAATGTTTTCTAGTTTCATCCATTTTCCTGCAGAATTCAAGATGTTGTTATTTTTTCTGCTGTGTAGTACTCCATTGTGGAAATGTACCACATTTTTTTTAATCCATTCTTCGATCGAGGGGCATTTAGGTTGTTTCCAGGTTCTGGCTATGAGAAACAAAGCTGCTATGAACATAGTTAAGCACATGTCCTTGTGGCACAATTGAGCATCCTTTGGATATATACCCAAAAGTGGTATTACTGGGTCTTGAGGAAGGTTGTTTCCTAATTTTCTGAGAAATTGCCACACTGACATCCAAAGGGGTTGTGCCAGCTTGCATTCCCACCAGCAATGCAGAAGTGTTCCTTTTTCCCCCACAACCTCCTAAAAGGAATTAATTTTAAATTATATATATATTTCCCTTAAGCGTCCGCACCCTGGTCTGACCCTTTTACATCATGAGCTTTGTTTCTCCTCATCACCCCAAACTTCCTCAGACCACTCAAGGGAAAACTTTAGGCAAGGGTGTTAACGTTAGTTGGGGGAGAGGCAGTCACTGAACTTCCCCACTGAGCATCAGGGCGGTTCATTCCTTTGGAGGCTGGCCTTGAACTTGAAATCCTCCTGGCATCATGGTGGGGGCTCCAGTTGTGCGCCATTGCCAGTCTGAGTACTTCAGGAATACGGGCTCTCCCAGTTTTGGGCAGTTAAAGCTTTAGCACCTAGTGAAAGACCAGATGTAAAGTGTATTTAAATCAGCAAGTTACGAAGCAACACAAAGCAGTTTTTTGTTTCATTTTAAAAGTCCCTTGTTCACTGGAGTTGTCTGCTGTCATTTTGTACAGGCATTTTCCAGAAGCGTGAGGCATGAGCCCCAGAGAGAGGTGTTTGATTTAGGGATGCTGCAGTCTTTCTGTGTAAAGATGGGTCAAGTGTAGTTACAGCTTTGCTGAGATGTGTGTGTCGGGATGCTCATTGCAGGTGTGCCTTTCAGCAGGTGTCCCCAGAACGTCACCAAAAGCTGTGCTTGTCTTAACTCTCTTCCGGTTCCTTTAGAGCCCTGGCAGTCTGTCTTCACCTCCCAGCCAAGGTAACAGCAAGTCTACTTTGTATACTGTGGTTCTGCCTTTCCTGGGGTTTCCATATGAGTTGAGACACATGCCATTGGCTCTTTTCATACAGTATGATGATGGTCTTCTGTGTCTGTGGTGCTGGGAACTGAGCCTAGAGCCGTATGCTTAACTACATAGGTACTCCACTTAGCACTTAGCTTCTGTCCCCAGCCTTGTTCTCCTTATTTTGAGAGAGGTTCTCAGTAGTCTACAGCCAAGGCAGGCCTTGGTTCATCTGCTTTAGCCTCATGCAGAGCTGTGGTTGCAAACTCAACAAAGATAAGCCTACCCCTACCTCACACCACCTTGACCACCAATGCTTAGGTTTTGAGAAATGGCTGGCCATACTGCTCTCTGACCTTGCTTTGTCTTTGCACAGCAGCAGTTTGGGGTGGTCCTGACCACCTGCTGGGCAGCGTCTTAAACAATGGGCTTTTGCAGGAATGACTTCCCTGTTGGCCAGAAGAGCTGAGCCGGGCTCAGCTGGACACAGATCTTGAGGCTTCCCAGGAGGACCTGCAGGTCTGGGCCCAGCTGGAGCTGAGTAGATTAGCAGGAATGGCCCTCACCCAGCAGCCCCACGCTGTTGTTGGTAATTGTCCTCCCAGCGACTGGACCGCACTTACAAAAGAGGGATTGAGGCACAGAAAGTGACATGGCCTGGCCAGGATCCCCTCATCAGAGCTGAGAACTGATGTAGGGAGCCGGGGTTGGTTTCTTAGTGTGTATCTAAGAGGCAGTAGGATCTTCCAGGTAAGACTTAACGCCTTCCCTGCTCCTTGCCTCTACTGAGGACTGCAGTTCCCCTGCCTGCTGGCCCTGCCAGGGTCCTTGTTCTGCAGACAGCAGGACCAACACCTGCAGCTGCAGGGTCATCTTACATCAGCCTTATGGAGTGTCTTCTGTCGTCAGACTCTGACCTCATTTTTGAGCTCAATGTAGGGGACAACTCAGAGTAAATGGTGCAGTGGTCCAGAGGTGAGAGTCCATTCAACAAGGGTGGGGTTCCTGCCTCAGATGGGTTATGTGTGATGTTAGAGACATGAGGATGAGCATCCCTCCCCATCTGAGCAACCTGAGAGGACCAGCCGAGCATTCGGTGGATGGCTGTCACTGTGAGTCTAGCTGGTCTGAGGGAGTCGCTGCGACGTGGAACAGGAAGAACATTGGCTTTAGAACTAACTAGAGCTGAGTGCCACCACTGTCCCCGAGTCTCTGGGGTCTTAGGGACTCTGAGGTGGAGTTAGAGTGTGCTCATCACTGTGTTTCTCTCCTCTCATTGGGCAGCTGGAGCACTGGTAGTCTTATGACAGATGTGTTTCTCAGTGCTGGTGGTGACGCACCAACAATGCTCTGGAGATCGTGGCGGCTCCTGGTTGTCCTGTGCCTGATCGGCAGTATAGCGATGGACCAGTGTTGTATCAGATGTCCGATGGGCCAGTATTTGTCAGCTCATGAGCTAAAAAAGGGTGTGGTCTGTCTGTCTGTCTGTCTTGTCTATCTGTGTTTCCATCCTTGTGTCCTGAATTCTCTGAAATGTACACTGAACCTCTTACAGAAGTGTCCTGACCCAGTCAGTCTGGCGTGCCACCACAGAGTTCCCATTCCTCTCAGGGTTGCACGGGGCAGCTGGCTTGGTGCCAGTTGCCCAAGGGCTCCACGGAGAGCCTCAAGGAAGCGGGCTTAGTTAACATGAATGCCTCATGATGAGTGCCGTCCTTACAGCCCCTGTTGTCCTCTCTTCCCTCCCCCCAAGCTGGGAGGCCCCTGTGCTCAGTGGGAAATGTGCGGTCCTGGCCTGGCTTTCTCTAAAAGCCAAGCCCCTTAGGTAAAGGAAATTCTTCAGTGATTGAAGTCTACATATCCCCAGCTGTGTGTCTGATTCCTAGACGGCTTAGTTTCTTGACACTTGCTGACTGTCTCTGCTTTTGTGAAATATTCATGGGCAGGTGAGCCAGCCTGTGAGGGTGTGGAGGCCGTATCGGGTTTACTCCTGATGCTGTTCTAGTGTGACAAGGGTGTGCTTTGCCAGGCAGGCATCCCATGATGTGTGCTGTGTGGCTTACTGCACTTTGCTGAATTCTGCTCCCAGGCACAGGAGACTCTGCTTCTATCCTGCTCCCTGCCTGCGAATGAGCCTGAGATTGTGCAAGATTTGACCTAGGCTTTTCTGGGGCCTGCCATGAAGTCCGTGTTCCCTTTCTCACGGGATTGTTATGGAGTCTAGACAGGAGTGCTTTTAAGTCAGCCCAGCATGTTGCCTTTTTTTAAAAAAAATTTAAATGCTTATTTTACATCTGGCTGTGGTTTCTCCTCCCTCCTCCTTCCAGTCCCCCCCTGCCTCTTCTGTCCCCGCCCCATCCACTTCTCTGCTTTTGTTGAGGAAAGAGGAGGTCCCCTAATGATATCAACAAAGTATGGCTTACCAAGTTGCCGTAAGATCTCCCTATGTATTAAGGCTGAAGAAGGCGACCCAGTATGAGGAGCAGATTCCCAAAGTTGTGTGGCATGTTGCCTACATCTCCCCACCTACCCCCCGACAGGGTTTCTCTGTGGCTTTGGAGCCTGTCCTGAAACTTGCTCTGTAGACCAGGCAGATCCATCTGCCTCTGCTGGGATTAGAGGCGTGTGCCACCGCTGTCCGGCACTTGTTGCCTTGGTGAGGCAATGGGGCTGCTGTATTTAGGAATTATGTACTCAGGCTGCATATGCATGAACATGTTTTTCATTTTGGTTTTAATAAAAATTCCAATATTCATTTCCCAAATGAACTATCTAATTTATTTGGAAGTCCGCGTGGTTTTTCAAACGTTTGCCCAACATACAAGCCCTGACTTCATCTCTGGGCCTGCTCAGTGCCTCTGCAAAAACCCTGACCTCTATTCTCTCTCTCTGTCTCTGACTGTTGTGTGTGTGCGCATACACGTGCATGTGTGCAGTATGGTACAGAGGCCAGAGGAGAAGGTTGTAGCCTGTCTGTCACCCTCTGTCTTACTCCCTGATGACTTGAGCTAGGCTGGTCCTTTCGTCCCTAGAGCTGGGGTTACAGGGGCGTGCGCAGCCACACACAGCTTCTATGTGGGTGTCAGGGTTTGAAGTCAGGTCCTGTAGCACAGCGGCAGAGCTGGCTACCTCCCTTCCCTGTTCACGGAGACTTCCTGAAAATCCCACTGGTGACCACTAGGGGAGCTAGGGAGTTGCAGAGGGTTCATCCTTGGGACTTGGGTGGCAGTGTCCTCTGGGTGGGGATTTTGTTGGAGAATTGTGACCACAGACTATTTGAAGGCCAGAGCTTTGGTTCCTTAGCTCCTCGGATCCTCAAGTGTCACTTGACTGGAGGGGAGAGGTGTCCAGGAGACTACCCTGGGCTAGCCTAAGAGTCTTTGGTTTATTCCCTACCGAGGAGTAGTACACCATCTAATAAGTGGACCCCCTTTGCCCTGATGCTCGGAGCTTTGTTTGCCCTCTCCCTAGTGCAGTGGGGGTGGGGGTTAAGGACCCAAACTAGAGACACTGAGGATAGGAACAAGGCCTACTTACTGTATTGTCTGTTTCCTCACGCCCCACCCCCTCCTTTAAGACAGGGTCTCATTTTGATTCCCTGGCTAGTTTGGAACCCTAATGAAGATAAGGCTAACCTCAAACTTGGAACTCTCTAAGACAGGTCTGATATCTTCTGCTGGGATTTAAGGCAACCACCACCATACCCGATTCCTCCTTAGTTTACTCGGCCTTAGTTTGTCTTGTATCCAGTCAACTTTCTTAAGTTATCTCATCTATCTTTTGCCTCTGGTCTCTTACCTTTCTTGCTGTGTAGCTGGGTGACTGGCCCCTCAAGTCCTCTTCTCCTTTTTCTTCTGTTTATCCTCTCTGACTGCCAGCCCCTCCGGTCTCTCTCCTGCCTAGCTATTGGCCATTCTACTCTTTATTAGACCAATCAGGTGTTAAAGACAAGCCGAGTAACACAGCTTCACTGAGTTAAAAGAATGCAACATGTCTTTGCATCATTAAACAATGTAACAGCAGCGTAAACAATGTAACATCTCTAATAGTCTCCTAGTTGTCTGGACAGGCAGGCTGGCATTTAAAGCCTCTCTCTCTCACCTTTATTATCTGCCGATTCAGTGGAATGATTATTCAGGTTTCCTTCTAGACTACATGGTTGTGGTTGATGCTGGGGTGTGGGACTGAATTTATTAAGCAGAATAATGTGAGACAGTCCAAGGTGGTTTAGGTGAAGAGTCACCACTGACAAGAATAGAGCTCACCTTGCAGGGATTGACCGAAAGGTCACTGTGAGGGCAAGGAGGGACCTGCAGTTCTGGTTTCGTTGCCAGCTGACTTAGCAGTGCCACTGTCTTTGAGAGAATATTGATGACTGCCAGTTCTGTGAGCGTCTTTGAGCCATTTTGCTAAAGATGAGATTGTGCTGGCCCATTTTTTTGTCAACCTGACTTAAAATAGCATCACCTGGGAAGAGAGACTGTCCACTGAGAAGGTGCCTCCATTAGGCTGAGCTCTAGGGAAGTCAGAGGGTAATCATGATTAGTGATTGAGGTGGGAGGGCCCAGCCCATTGTGGGTGATGTTACCCGTGGGGGATTCTCATTCAAATCACAACCCTGGGTATGGGATGAGCTGAAACCGCAGGTGAGTCTGCAAAGTGAGAACTGAGTTGCCAGGCACCTTCCCTCCCTGCTGTCATTTTCCAGATGCCCCTGGAGCTGGGCTGAAAGCTGTAGGTGTTTTGCTGGTGTGGGCTGCCTGCTGAGGTTAAGTCAGTCTGCTGAGCTAGGCCACTGTGTGCTCTTTGGCCCTGCCCTGCAATCTTTCAAGAGCATAACCTCACGGCGATGCTGTGCTCATCTCCCGAAAGGTTCAGATTCAGCTGACCAGGCTGAGACACAAAGGCATTTAAAGACTCCTTTTGGCAGCCCAGGTGGAGAACCTCTACCTAGCAGGGAGTACTGCTTGTTAGGTCACCTCAGTTCCAGAGCAGAGAGTCCCACAAGCCCTGTGAGTGTCCTGTGGCTGTTGGTTCCAGCACTTCTCACAGAGACGGAGAACTGTGGAGGGAGTGGCAGGCACTGTGGCGTGCTGGTGGTGATGCCCACCCAAGCCCACTCACGCATTAGCACGTTCCAGGCCCATAGTGGCCTGGGTCAGGGAGGGTGACTGCAGATGCCGTATCAAGTGCAGCCGGGAGCTTATGTCCTCTGTTCGTGTCAGAATGGCCTGACGTGGGTCTGGGACACAGGGACTCTGTTGGGAGCTGCAGAGACCTCTGTTGTCAGTGGGTTTCCCTGGAAAACTCCCTATAAGAGGACACTTGTCTTTTAATAGGTCTGTTGATTTATAAGCTTTGTGTTGACTTTTTGTGTGTATATGTCTGAGTTTATAAAAAGAACAGCTTGTGTGGGAACTGGGATTGAACTTTAACCTTGGCAGAATGAGGGACCTTCCGGATGGCAGGCTCCATGCATGTGGACTGCCAGGACTGCCATCCCCACTGAGATCTGATAGAGACTGGTGTGCAGCTTAGCCCGCCGAGTGGGTTTGTTAATAGTATGAAATTCACCTGGAAAAAGTTCAGCCTAAGGAAATAGCCCAGTTGTGTTGCGTCTGTGCAGTGTGTGTGCGTGCCTGTGCATGCGTGTGCGAGGTGTGTTCATTGTGTTTGTTTGTTGCCTGTGTCCTCTTGTTGAGCATTTTGACCAGGTCTTTGAAGTAGGTGGAGGAGGCTGTGTAAAGATGAAGGAGGGTTTGGAGAAATCGTTTAGAAGAACAGTGGTCATAGTTTTAGTTGTAAGAGTAAGGAATATATATATATATATATATATATATATATATATATATATATATATTCGGGGGGGGAGACAAAATTTCTCAGTAGCTCTGGAATCTAGTTAGGGAGAAGTGTTGGAATATTATTTTCAGGTGTGTGACTTTTGTTTATGCTGCATTTGTTTAACTCTGTGAAGCTGTGATTCTTTGCCTGTCTAAAAGACCTAATGGTCTAATAAAGAGCTGAATGGCCAATAGTGAGGCAGGAGCAAGGACAGGGTGCTGACAGGCAGAGAGTGTAAATATAGAAGGGAACCAAGAACCAGGAGAGGAGAGCATCAGGGTCAGCCACAGAGTAAGAAGGAAAGGAAGGTTTACAGAATTAAGAAAGATAAAAGCCCAGAGGCAAAAGGTAGTTGGGGATTATTTTTAAAAAGCTGGCAAGAAACAACAACAAAAAAAGCTGGCTAAGCCAAGTCCGAGCACTCATACCTAAGAACAGCCTCCATGTGTGATTTACTTGGGAGCTGGGCTGTGGCCCCAAGAGGAAAGATCCAAAAGAGTGGAAGGCGGGGATTCTGTGACCCAGTTCACCTTCAGGAGAGTGAGCTCTAGGCCCCGGGGTTGTTTGCCAGGTTCGGAGCAGCAGGTTGCCACGCCCGCTACCAACTTACTCCCTGGTCCAGACCATGAAGCATCCTGTAGTGACAGGAACGGTGATTGACATAGACCTGGCGTTAGAACATCAGACCTAGGCTGGGGCTTTGTTTTCGTGGAGAGGCTAGGGGGGTGCTTAGCTCCAGCTGTGGTGGGAGTGCGTTCACACTGAGCAGAGTGGGCTCTTGGAGCCCAGCGATGTGGAGCTTGTGAGGACTTCTTTCACTGCCAGATGGCCTGAAAGAAAATGGTAATAGCTATTCAGGTTTAAAGCACAAAGTACTTAAGTCATCCTAGAACTATTTAAATGAATTCTCTCCAGGGATCTGAAGTATAGTAAGTGCTGCAGAGGCCTGGGTCCAGAAGGCAAAGCCCTTTCTTTCTGTACCTCTCCCAGTGCGGTAGGGCACTCAGAAGCCCTAGGTGGCTGGCTGGTGTTGCTTGCCCACCAGCCTGCACGGAGAGGTCAGGCTCTCTGCTTCCTCCTAGCTGTGTGTGTGTGTGTGTGTGTGAGTGTGTGAGTGTGTGAATGTGTGTGTGTGTGAATGTGTGTGTGTGAATGTGTGTGTGTGTGTGAGAATGTGGGTGTGTGTGTGACTGTGTGTGTGTGTGAGTGTGTGTGTGTGTGTGAGTGTGTGTGTGTGAATGTGTGTGGGGGGGTGAGAGAGAGAGAGAGAACCGAAGTACCCACTGTCTGCTTTCCCAGAGAGCGCAGGATGAATATATAGCAGAGAAATGCTCTCAGACGGTCTTTCTCATTTACTTGAAATCTAGTCACCTTCCTGGGTAGATGTTCAGCTGCTCCTGGACTTCGATGCACAAGTTGAAATTCCTAGACTCTGTCTAACTTACAGGGCACCACAGTCACGCAGCAGGTCTGCCGTAGCGCGCCAGAGATTGACTCCAGCTGTCTGTGCTCCGAGTGAGATACTAGGACATGTACTAGCTGCCAGGCTTTGCATGTGCTAGGTATGTGCTGGACCACATCAGCGCCCAAGCCGACCATTTCCATGACACGCTTGTCAAGCCAGATGAGCCTGGAGCCAGCTCTCCTTTAGGAATGGCCTGGGTGAGCCCCTCTGCCGCCACTGTGCTCTATCCAGGTGGCCTCTTGCCTGGGTAAAAGCCGGTGCAACTTGGTCTTCATGAATTTTACTAACGTTCCTTTAGGCTTTGGTATGGTCTGAATATTTAGATGTTTGGTTTCCAGTTGATGGGCTGTTCCTGAAGGCTTAGGAGATGTGGCCTTACTGGAGGGCAGGTGTCACCGGGACCCCACTGGGCTCTCGGGTTCCAAAAGCCTGTTCCAGGTCCAGTCTCCCTCACTGCCCTGAGTGTTCCAGTGAGAAGTGAACTCTCAGCTGTTGCTCCAGTGCCTCCCCCCCCCCCCAACCATGATGTCGTGGACTTGACCCAAGGAAACTGTGCTGCCTTTATAGGCTGTCTTGGTCATGGCACCTCTGTAGCGATAGAACAGTAACTAGACAGGTTCATTACCATCTCATCTGGATGGAGCTTACAGCTTTTCACAGTGGAGAAGTAAAAGGCTCTTGTGCGTGTGCGCAGACAGCAGAGATGTGGGTAAAGAAGACGTCCCTGGTGGCGCGGGTCTTTGTTGGAGCCTGTTGGGCCTTCTCAGCAGTGAGGGCACCAACCAGCACTACAGCCCAGTATACTGTGGTGTCGCGGTGTATGTATGTTCTATGTAGGTGACCATTGTCCATACAAGCTTTTCTAGGGAGAGCCCAGGCTTTAGGTAGCCATTTGCTGTCCGAACCCCCTGAAGAACTTCTGGAAGGTGCTGACGCCAGACTCTTCTGGGCTTCTTAGGGCTCAAGAAGCTGGGCATGTTGGTGGAAAGGTTTGGCATGTTCTCAGAGCCCAGGCTCAAGCCGATTATTATGATTAGTTATTAAGAGTTCTGAATTTTATGTGATTAAATATTATAAATAACTTGAGCTTTTCTAAATCCTATTCCAGATTACAAAGAAGCATGGTACGGGAGAACAATTCTATATCTGTCAATTATGTTTTAAATAAACGCTGATTGGTTGGTAGCCAGGCAGGAAGCATAGGCGGGAAAACCAGACAGGAAGTAGAGGTGGCGCAATAAGAATAGGAGAATTCTGGGAAGCAGGAAGCTCCCTCCCACTCCTGCCCAGACCACCGAAGAAGCAGGATGTGACCTGCCCCACTGAAAAAGGTACTGAGCCATGTGGCTGACATAGATAAGAATAATGGGCTATATAAGTTACAAGAGCTAATAAGAATTCTGACCTCTCTGTGTGATTTCTTTGGGGTTAAACGGCTGTGGGAAACGGGCAGGACATAAACCCCACCAAGCAGGCCCTCATGTTACAGAAGCAAGATAAGGTTTGAGTGTGTGGGGGTTGGAAAGTCAGACGAGAAGACGGGGTAAGCTAGGACGACAGGGCCGCCAGAGCCGGCAAGGCATGCGGTCATCGATTTTAGTTACTCTAACCGATTACCTCAGATTCGTGAAATATAGACGTTGCTGTCATTTCCAGAGTGTCAGGGCACCTGCTGTGTGCCCGTGATAGAAAGGCCAAAGGAGTATGCTGGAGAGACAGAAGAATCTGCCTGGTTCATGCTTTCATCATGACTCTAACCCATCAGGAGCGCAGCCCAATACAGTCATGAAGGCGGAGGCCCTGCATCCACATTGTCTCTCGGGGTTCCCACCTCTTACAACTGTTAAGTGTCAGTCACATTTCAGTGTGAGATTTGGGGAACACACGCCAGCCATAGCACATGCCTCTGGTCTGCAGACATCGCCCTCAGTTATGTCAGGCCTCCTGGTTGGGGGACACACAGTGTTCACTCTTACTTGTATGTGAGAGATGGGGCAGGGAAGAACATTCCGCTCCTGTTTCAACATCTCAGCCCCTTCTTACAGGAGGGACAGAGGCCTGTGAGGGTCTCAGGGCTTGGCACACCTGCTCCTGGGACCGCCATTGCCTTCCAGAGCATTTGTTCGTCCTGTCTCGTGGACGGGGATTCCTGGCTGCAGCCTGCTGGTGACTGAACCTTGGGTACTGTGTGGATGCAGCACCCAGACTGGTCCTCTTCCCCTAGAGGGATCATGCGTGTGTTCTGTGTATCTACCTCTTGACCTTCCTCTATGTTGGAGAAGGCTGAGCCTCCTGCCCTGGGGACCACTGGGCCTCCTGCAGCCAGGTTCTGCTTCCCTTTAGGGACACAGAGAAGCTCCAGGTTTTCTGGTTTGAGGCTGTGACTTCTCAGCTCAGCCCAGTCTTTTCTACAAAGAAAACTCTCAGGGTGGCTGGGCATTTTCTTGTCATCCCCTCCCCCTCCTGTCAAGGAGGTGTGTTTTCCTCAGAGAACAAATTCTGCCAGCAAAATCGTCAGCTTCCCTTTACAGATGGTTTGCCTTTGGCATTGCTTTTTTTCTGGCCAGGGATGACACCAGCCATGTGGTATTGAGCTTATTCAAGAATTGCCCGGGTATAGGGCCTTGGCCTTGTGGGAAAGACTGTCTGTGGAACTCTGTTCTGTCTGTCTTAGGTGACTCCCTCCTTGCCAAGGGCAGTGTTCAGTGGCATATTTGAGCAGATGTGAGGTGTCACATTGGACAAACAGCGAGAAAGGGAAAACAGCTGCTTTCCAAACCATCTTAGACCCAGTGAAAGAAAAACGGGGATAGATTACAACCAACTCCCCTTTCCATTTAGGAAACTCCTTCCCCAGTACATTTCCCCCAGTGTTTTCTTTACACTACAGTTTAGCTCTTAACACTGTTTTGTTGAGCCACAAGCCATCCCAGAACTTGGTGACTTTCACAGTAGTGGTTTTGTGTGCCTCTCACACTATTTTCTTTTCTATTGCTGTGATAAAAACAGCACAGACAAAGCAGCTAACACACGTGTTTATTTGGGTACAGCTCCAGGAGACTGAAGTCCATGGTGGCAGGGACAGCTCACAGGGAACGGCAGGAGTTAAAGCCCGCCCGACTCTGACACACCTCCTCCAACTAGGCCACACCTCTTGATCCTTCCCAAACAGTTCTACTAACTGGAGACCAAGTATTCAGCCATATGCAAGCCTATGGGGACCATTCTTACCCAAGCCACCACACCATTCTCCCATCCCGTCTCTCGGTGTGGGTGGTGTGTGGGTGTGGGTGGTGTGTGGGTATGGGTGGTGTGTGCATGGTGTGGGTGGTGTGTGGATGGTGTGGGCACATGCATGCGCATGTGTACCCTGTGGCTAGTGGCTGTGGTCAGCTGGAGAGCCTGTGCTCTGGAGGTGTGGACACAGCAGGTGGCTTCTTTGTGTTGATGGAGGTGCTCAAGAGGCCTCAGTTGAGAACTGTGCGGTCCTTTAGGGCTTGACCTTGTAAGCTGTTCAGGGTTTGAGGAAATCTCAGGCAGACCCAGGTTCTGGAGTGATAGTTTAGTGTTTGCTAGAGTAGCAGACACAGGTGCATGGGGTTGTGGGTCTGGGGTCAGTGACTTCTTGGGACCACTTATTGTAGCACTCTACTAATGTACTTTCTGCTGCGAAGGGCTGTGTTCCACACACGCACAGTGTGCTCTTCTCCCTACCTTGTGGTTCAGCACCAAACTGCATCAGGTTGCAACTTCTGTCTCTTCAGGGGTCTGTGACCTGGTGCCATCATCTCAGCCATCAGTGGTGAGACAGTAGGTCTGCATGGATTGCTTTCTCCTGAGACCTGGTGTGGGGGTGGCCCCTATGGCTTCCATCGTCACTCTGTATTAACTGTTTTGTGGAGTAACAGACAAGCCAGGCAACTTCCAGTGTCTTGATTCTGTGGGTGCTGGGCAGTTCTGCTGGCTGTGGGCTGGGAATGAGCTTGTGCACATGCCGGGACTCCAGGTGGGTCGCACCACCGACTAAGAGGACGCTGGTGCTACATTTGCGACGATGTGTACAAGGGCAGGTAGCCTAGTAACAGTGTCTTTCACTGGCCTCTTCGGTGTTGGAAGGGTTTTCTGTAAATTACTATTTTTTAAAAACTCTGCAAAGGAAGTACCAGCGTTTACACATGAGGTTGAGCAGTCAGCAGTTGCTGTGCCCAGGCTGGCTTTGCCCTCAGTTCTCAGGAGTCCTCTAAGGGCGTCAGGGGACGGTCTCAGAGAGAGGTTATTCTGTGTGATTTCTTATGTGGGTCTGGTTGGTGTCTATGTGAACCAGGTTTTCTTTCTGCTCAGGGGACATTAACTCTCAGTTTTATGCCACCCTTGGTGTGGCTGCTTGGATATAGAGGTGAATGTCGCATGGCCCCCAAACTTCCTCAGCTTAGTCTAGAACATAAGACAGTGCAAAAGAGGAGGGTCATGAGAGGTCTCAGTGGTTTCCTGGATTGAGGGCCAGTGTGAAGATTCCTTTGGCACCAGAGGCTGGAAGAAGAGCTGAGGGCAGGCTGTGGAGGCCAGGTTACAAGGGGGCAGAGGGTGTGGCTGATGGGGCTCCAAGGAGGTTGCTGCATCATTGGTGACCAGCTTGCCAGACTGCGTGGACAGGGCAGGCAGGCGCAGAGGGCGGTCAGGAACCATGTGAAGTGGGGGAACTGATGAGGCCAAATGGGGTGCTTCTTGTCTGTCTGAAGTGGGAGGAACCTGAGCGTGCTGCCTGGGGCAAGGAGCCAGTAGACAAGGATAGCGGGAAGGAGAGCTGCCCAAAGGGTTGCTGGTGAAGCTTTGCACAGAGATGGAGTCCAAAGTCCCGAGATTAGCATCAGCCTTGAAGAAAAGGAAGGCCACTTCACTGCACTCTGGAGGGAAGGAGGTGAGAGGCATGGGCTGCAGCTGGGGGCTTCTGAAGTGCACAGCAGGTGCCTGTCTGCTGGAGGAGGGGCATGGATGCCCCCACCCAGGTCTTTGCTCCTGGCTCCTTGTGTGATGTGGGAGGGAGCAGGTGTACCAGCTCTGTTGGATGCAAGATGCTGCCCCACCCGCGTTCTCCAGCATCCTCTGGGGATATTCCCAGAGATGATTTTGAAGAGTGCTTACCTAGCCTGGCAAGTTTAAAAATGGAGGAAATTTTAGAGTTTCCTACCAGCTTCAGGAGACTATCCTCAGATCTGAGCGCTTCCTCAGACTGTCTTGGAGAAACTTGTGAGTGTGTGAAAGGCGCTGGAGCTGGTGGCAGGACTGGAAACAGCAGCTGTTCAGGGCCGGGCTGCTCTGTCCGTCACCAGCTAAGCCACAGAGTACTGTGTTTCAAGTGCAAAGGAAGGTGAATGGGGTTTCTTCTCGGACCTAGTGGGAGTGCATTTAGCTTCCTGTGAGCCAAGGAGGTCATGGCCAAAGCCTGTGTGTGACAGGGCAGTCCCTTCCATTGTGCTCAGAGTGCTGAGAGACAGCCTTTCTCCATGTGTTCTGTGGTAACTCCATGGCACACTTCACATCGTGTGTGCCGTGTCCTGCATGTAGACTTATTTTAGCTCTGTGTGAGTGGATACCCTCTGCCTCTGTGTGAGAATGGGCCACTTTGATTATTAGTGCCTGGTTCTTGTTATACGGTGTAGCTCAGCAAGGCTCCCAAGTTACACCGTTGTCAGCCAGATGCTTGGAGCTTCGAGTCTGAAAGCGTGTGAGTGGCTGGCACCCAGTGACAGCAAGGTCGTCGTCATTGTGTTGCTGGTGTTGGCATGTCCTGTGCTTCTGACCTACCTTGTCACCGCTCAGTGATAACCTTCTTTCCTGCCTCCTTCTCAGCCCCCCTCCTTGCTCTTTCTTGCCCCCTCCAAGGAATGTGGTTTCTTTGAAGGATTAATAATAGACTTTTAAGGATCAGCCACATCCTCTTCTTTCAGTGGGAAAATGTGTTTACCAGACTGGCTTTGGGGCTTCTAACGTCCTTGGGAGTTACAGGTTTGGGGTGTCACCGGTATTTTGCTCTGAGACTGTGTCTTGTCCCCTGTTTGACACAGAACCCCTCACACAATTTCCAAATGTGGCTGCCCCTGCTGAGAGCCCTGGACCCCGCGTCCAGGTTATCGTTAGGACATGGTACTGCATGTAGTGGACAGGGCTTTGTGGGTGTGGGACCCGCATCCAGGTTATCGTTAGGACATGGGTACTGCATGTAGTGGCACCTTCAGGCTGATTCATGCTTAAGTCCTCTAAATGTATTTTAGTGGCTGCATCCTTTGTGGGCTCTGGCTCTTGTTCTGGTAAGAGAGCAGCTGTAAATGACAAGCCGGGCTGTATTATTTGGGGTGGAAACAGGCTGTTAGGATTAGGCTGTGGTTTTTCTTCCCCTCCCTGTTAGGTGAGAGAGCTGATTCACCTGTAGTTTCAGCAAATGTTCATCTGGTGTTAGGACATGCTGGAGATGGGTTTGAGAAAAAAAAAAAATGGATCTTTTTTGCTTGGAGCAGACTACTCACCTCTTCCCTCCCCTGCCTACTGGACTTACACACACTAGGCAGCCTTCTACCACGGATCAGTGCCTGCCCAAGATCAAGTTTTTAAAGTAGCTAAATATTTATCCTGGTACATTTCAGTATACACTTCAAGCTTTGTCTTCTTTATTCAAAGTTTGCATTGTTTTTGTCCCACACTTGCTGTGTTTGTTAACCCGCGTGTGTAGATATGACCCAGGACTTTTAGATCCTGACCCTGGAAAACCGTAGTCGCAGCAGCCTGATCCTTGTCACAGAAAGCAGAATGTCCCTCCCAGGCCCTGGCCGACACACACCATTCTGGGTAGAGTGAGGGTCCAGCTGTGTCCCTGGGACACACACACCATTGTAGGGACCTGCTGTGACTCTGGGAATTCTGACATCTCCTTCCTTCTCTCCTGCAGAACCTGAAAGCCGACCCAGAGGAGCTTTTTACCAAGCTGGAGAAAATTGGAAAGGGCTCTTTCGGGGAGGTGTTCAAAGGCATTGACAATCGGACTCAGAAAGTGGTTGCCATAAAGATCATTGATCTGGAAGAAGCCGAAGATGAGATAGAGGACATTCAGCAAGAGATCACAGTGCTGAGTCAGTGCGACAGCCCATACGTGACCAAATACTATGGCTCCTATCTGAAGGTAAGGCTTAAAAATAACGCTGTTTCCCATTGTGCCGCACTTGGCTGAGCGGGGAGAGCGGATGCGGAGGACTCTGATAACACAGCAGGTTTCCAGAGCAAGGAGAGATTCTTTGACCTTTGTGTTCAAAAGACGTGGCTTTGATGGCGTTATTATTATCGAAAATGCCACTCACCGGATTTTGTTTTTGGTGAAAGCAGTTGGTGTTGACATTCTGTTTCAGAGAAGAAGCTGAGGGGGCTTTGTTGAAACTGTTCATTAATTTATGACAGTAGCCACTAATCACTCACAGGGTGGCCGTGAATGGCCACAAGACCTCTGCCACCCTAGCCCATGTGTCTTCATAGTTCAGTTGTCAGCTGTGCTTTGCGTTGGTGCTGTTTTTATGCTGCTGAGAGTTGATCGTGTTGATGAGGTAGCGGAGTAGCTAATGTGTCTGCCCTCGGCTTGTAAGAAGGCCAGGTGAATAAATAACCAGGTCAAGCAGAAGGGACAGTAGTGGAACACTACAGAGGGTCCCTGGCCTTCCCCCTTTCTTTCAGTGGTGAAGTTGCATTAATAGTAATATAAAGTGGGTCTCAACCCCTTTGGGGGTTGAACAGCACTTTCACAGGGGTTGCCTGTGACCATCGGAAAGCACAGGTATTTACATTAGGATCATTACAGTAAAATTACAGTTGTGAAGTAGCATTGGAAGTAATTGTATGATTGCGGTCACCACAGCATGAGGAGCTATATTAAAGGGCTGCAGCGTTAGGGTTGAGAGCCGCTGCGTTCATATGGTCTGACCCTGCATGGAAACTGTCATGGTGGATCTCCTAGGGTCATCCCGTCACTGAGAGAGCTCAGGGCGACTCCTGTGTTCAGGCCCCTGGACAGGTGGCTGTCTCGCTGAGCTCATAGAAGTGGAGTACTTAAAATGGAGATATATTTAGAACACTTAAGAACTGGTGCAAAAACATCTCTTGCTTTCTGTGGAAGCCAGAACTTCCTATCCTATGTAGAAGCGAGTGTTTGCTAGGGAAGACGGCAGGGGTGAGCCCGTCCCTCCTCTGGCTGGCCGCTGGACACATCTGCTCTGGTGTGAAGGGGGGGAGGGTTTGGCTCTCATGGAAACGTGACGGTTATCAGTCTAAGGTCGAAAATTTTGAGACCCCCTCAGTTCACCCAAATGAGAATTAGGTGGTAATGCTGCTCTCTCGTTGCTGTGAGAAAGAATGGCAGTCCGTATTTGCCGGTTTTATGCAGCTTTTGAACTGAAAATGGTAACTTCTAGGTTAGTGGCACTGGCCGGACCTCGCCAGCCTTCACTGTGGTGCTTGTTTCCTTCTTAATCCTTCTTCCTCGTTTGCGAAATGGGGAAAAACAAAACCAAACTGTGGTGAGCACTTGGAGGTTGCAAAGACAAAATGGGAATTAGTAAGTGAAAGCGTAGGCTGTCCCTCCCCTTTCTCATCAGGATTACCCTGTCTTACTCCTGCACGTGTGGTGACGGCTGGCAGTGAGTGTTCAGTGAGGGCAAAGGAGGTGCTGTCGGGGGGCACCCAGCTCAGCTCTGGGGAATGCCCAGGCGTGTGTCGCCTTAGATGGTCCTGGTTGATGTCATGCAGGTTGCTGGTGAGGTGTGGAAGAATCTTACAGAATGTGGTTATTTGCAGCTGGATGGTTATGAGTGGCTGTAAACCTTTCTTTTTTTTTTTTTTTTTGCCATTCTTTACTACTAATCCAGTTAGCTTATATTTTAGCAAATATTTATCTGAAGTTGATAGGGTCAGGAAAAAGTGGAATTTTTGCTTAGAGTAAACCAATCTCCTCTTCTTTTTCCTGGAGATTCAACCTAGGCTTCTCGTACACCACATAATCTATAATCACGTCATAGAACTGCAGAGTATTTTTTTCTTCCATGGTTAAAAATTATGGTAATTGTGATGGTTAGTTTTAATTGTCAGCTTGACACAATTCACCTGGGAGAGTCTCACTGAGGCTCCTCTACATCTGGTTGGCCTATAGGCATGGGCTCAGGGGAATGGTCTTAGAATAATTGACATGGAAAGACCCACCCACTGTGGGCAATACCATTCCCTAGACAGAAGACCTGTGGAGTTGGTTTCTTTTACTCTTTTTTTGGGGGGGGGGAGTGGGAGAGCCGCCACCAAGCTCCCAGATAAATACACAGAGGTTTATTCTTACTTGTGAATGTCCAGCCTTAGCTTGGCTTGTTTCTTTCTAGCCAGCTTGTCTTAAATTACCCCGGCCACCCTTGGCCTCTGGGCTTTGACCGTCCTCTAGGTTCTCTTACTTCTTATCTGTGCCTGGCTGTGTAGCTGGGTCGGCCCTTGATGTCCTCTCTCCTTTTCTTACTCCCTCTCCTCCCAGATTTCTCCTCCTATTTATTCTCTATGCCTCCCAACCCCATCTATCCCTCCTTCTGCCGAGCGATGGCCGTTCAGCTCTTTGTTAGACCAGACAGGCAGCGTAACACGGTAGCATAAGGGGGAAGAAGCGCGGCTCCAAGCTTTCCCCTTAGGTGCATACGTAAGGCCTGGAAAAGTCTGAAAGGTGATGACATACCATTTGAACTGAATTCACTGCTGTTCAGGTATTTAATTTGGGAAAAACTAAACCAGCTTGGATATTAACCATATGCCTCCGCCTCCTCTTCCTCCTCCCCCCACGGCCGCTGTACTAATCTTTGTACCACAGTGCACAAGGACTAATGGGACAGGGTGGGCAGAGGCAGGACCAGGGACTACTGTGGAGTTGTCAGATGGTTGGTGTGGTCGGGGTGCAGCAGGACTCCGTACAGCCTCTCAGTACAGGATCGTGCTGCTGTATTTGGGGGGTTGGCCAGCCTCCCAGACCTCTGTGTTGGGGGTCTCTGATGGTCACAGCCAGAGCTCTGCT
>PVIU01023082.1:0-28132 GCA_004026605.1 Ondatra zibethicus | reverse complement strand
AAAAAGCCCAGGGCTAAATGGTATTAGTGCAGAATTCTACCAGAACTTCCAAGAAGAGCTAATATCTATACTCCTTACAGTGTTCTACATAATAGAAACAGAAGGAACATTGCCAAACTCTTTTTATGAGGCTACATTTACCCTGATATCAAAACCACACAAAGACTCAACCAAGAAAGAGAATTACAAACCAGTCTCGCTCATGAAAATAGATGCAAAAATACTCAGTAAAATAATGGCAAACCAAATCCAAGAATACATAAAAAAGTCACCCACCATGATCAAGTCAGTTCATCCCAGAGATGCAGGGATGCTTCAACATATGAAAATGTATCAATGTAATCCATGATATAAATAAACTGAAAGAAAAAAATATACATTATCATCTCATTAGATGCTGTAAAAGCATTTGACAAAACACAGCACCCTTCATGATAATGGTCTGCAAGAGATCAGGGATACACGGAACATATCTACACATAATAAAAGCAATATACAGCAAGCTGACAGCCAACATCAAATTAAATGGAGAGAAACTCAAAGCAATTCCACTAAAATCAGGAGCAAGACAAGGCTGTCCATTTTCTCCATATCTATTCAATATAGATCTTGAAGTTCTGGCTATAGTAATAAGACAACAAGAGGAGATCAGGGGAGGATTCAAATTGGAAAGGAAAAACTCAAACTTTTGTTATTTGCAGATGATATAATAGTATATTTAAGTGATCCCAAATATTCTACCAGGGGACTTTTACAGCTAATAAATATCTTCAGTAATGTGGCATCATACAAGATTAACTCAAGAAAAATCAGTAGCCCACCTATATACAAATGATAAAGAAGCTGAGAAAGAAATCAGAGAAACATCACCTTTCACAATAGCCACAAATAGCATAAAATATAATGGGTTGACACTAATCAAAGAAGTGAAAGACCTCCTCAACATGAACTTTAAGTTTTTGAAGAAAAAATTTGAAGAAGATACCAGAAAATGGAAAGATCTCTCATTTTCTTGGATAGGTAGGATCAACATAATAAAAATGGCAATCCTACCAAAAGCAATTAATAGATTCAATGCAATCCCCATCAAAATCCCAATGCAATTCTTCACAGACCTTGAATGAGCAATAATCAACTTCACATGGAAAAACAAAAAACCCAGGATAGCCAAAACAATCCTGTACAATAAAGGAACTTCTGGAGGCATCACCATCTCTGATATCAATCTCTATAACAGAGCTACAGTACTGAAAACAGCTTGGTACTGGCATAAAAACAGAGAGATTGACCAATGGAATTGAATTGAAGACCCGAATATTAATCCACATACCTAGAAAACCTTATTTTCTACAAAGAAGCTAAAATTTTAAAGTGAAACAAAGAAAACATCTTCAACAAATGGTACTGGCCTGGCATAAGTAGATGTCAACATGTAGAAGAATGAAAATAGACCCATATATATCCCCATGTACAAAAGTCAAGTCCAAATGGATTAAAGATCTCAATATAAATCTGACTACACTGAACCTGTTAGAAGAGAAAGTCGGAAATAGCCTTCAATGCATGGGCACAGGAGACCGCTTCCTAAATATAACCCCAGTAGCACAGACACTGAGGGCAACAATAAATAAATGGGACCTCCTAAAACTGAGAAGATTCTATAAAGCAAAGAACACAGTCAATAAGACAAAAAGGAAGCCTACTGAATGGGAAAAGATCTTCACCAACCCCACATGAGACAAAGAACTGATCTCCAAAATATATAAAGAACTCAAGAAATTAGACATCATAATTTCAAATAACCAAATTTAAAAAAGGGATGCAGAACTAAACAGACAATTCTCAGCAGAAGAATCTCAAATGGCGGAAAGACACTTAAGGAAATGTTCAACATCCTTTGCCATCAGGGAAATGCAAATCAAAACAACTCTGAGATACTATTTTATACCAGTCAGAATGGCTTGGATCAAAAACACCAATGATAGCTTATGCGGGACAGAATGTGGAGTAAGGAGATCACTCATTCATTGCTGGTGGGAATGCAAACTTGTACAACCACATTGGAAATCAGTATAGTGGTTTCTCAAAAAATTGAGAATCAACCTACCTCAGGATCCAGCAATACCACTCTTGGGCATATACCTAAAAGATGCTCAAACATACTACAAAGGCATTTGTTTAACTATGTTCACAGAAGCATTATTTGTAATAGCCAGAACCTGGAAACAACCTAGATGCCCCTCAACCGAAGAATGGGCAAAGAAAATGTGGCACATTTTCACATTAGAGTACTACTCAGCTTTAAAAATATCAATGACATCTTGAAATTTGCATGCAAATGGATGGAACTAGAAAACACTATGCTGAGTGAGGTAACCTAAACCCAAAGAGATGAATATGGTATGCACTCACTCATAAGTGGATACTAGCTATAAACAAAGAATATTGAGCTTATAGTTCATGATCCTAGAGAAGATAAGAAACAAGGTGAACCCTAAGAAAAACATATATAGATCCAACTGGAAAGTCAAAATAGACATGATGGCCTGACAAAATTGGAAGTATGGGGAGGGAGAAAGGAGGGTGGAAAGGGAAATTTGCATGCAAATGGATGGAACTAGAAAACACTAAGGGAAAATGAGGAGAGAAGAACTTGAGGCAACGGGATAGTCGAGAAGGAGGAAGGACAGAGATGAGAGCTAGGAAAGAGATATTTTGATTGAGGGAGCCATGATGGGGCAAGCAACAAGCCTGGCTCTAGAGAAATTCCCAGGAATCCACAAGGATGATCCCAGCTAAGACCCTAATAGAGCAGAGGGTGCCCAACTGAGCTTGCCCTGTAGTCAGACTGATGACTATCTTAAATATCACCTTAGAACCTTCATCCAGCTACTGATGGAAACAGAGGCAGAGACCCGTTTTAGAGCACTGGACTGAGCTCCCAGAATTCAGTTGAAGAGGAGGAAGAGTGAGAATATGAGCAAAGAAGTCAAGACCATGATGGAGACACCCACTGAAACAGTCTACCTGACCTAATGGGAGCTCACAAACTCCAGCAAGACAGGGAAGAAACAAGCTTAGTACCAAACTAGTCCCTCTGCAATGTGGTTGACAATTGCATGGCTGGGGCAGACTGAGGGTTCACTGGCAGTGGCACCAGAATTTATCCCTACTGTTGTACTGGCTTTTTGGGAACCTATTCTCTTTGGATGTATACCTTGCTCAGTCTAGATACAGTAGGGAGGGCCTTGGACCTTCTCCAAAGCAATGCATCTTACCCTCTCTGTGGAGTGGATAGGGGTGGGTGAGGGGTAAGTGGAGGGAAATGGAGGAAGGGAGGGAGTGGGAACTTGGATTGTATGTATAATAAAAAGATAATTTGTTTTCTTTTAAAAATAAAAATTAAATGAAATAAAATAAGTAAAATAAGATGAAATTATCAGACATGGTGTTGCACACCGTTAATCCTCATGCTTATCCAATAAACACTAGCTCCCCAGCCTATATGTAAGGCTTTCAAAATGTGTTTTCAAGATATTTGTCAAGAATGGTAAATGGGCTGAGATTTTAGCATGCTTGCAAGACAATTAAGTAGAACACTACCGGTGTTATTAGGAAATAAGAGGACCCTGGGTCAGAAACAGAGAACTGTTTATTATTCACAACAATTACTATGGTTGGAGAATTAGGATTTGTATTAGTTCCCTGAATCCTTTGTCCTTCAGGGCAATGTGAAGAGGGCCTGGTAACATTTACATACACAGTGTGGTGAATTGCACAGAGAACCCCCAAGCTTAGGAAACATGTAGCTTTTATAATGACCAGTAAGCTTCCTTGTATGCTGACACTTCACAGAGAGATACTATGCCTTCTTAGGTTGTTCACTGAATAAGCATCCCTGGTAAACTAATAGAATAAATGATGTTAGTGTCTTATTTTCTAAGATGAGCACAGATGTGAGCAACCCATAGACTTTAATTTGACAATGATGTTTCCATGCTAAGGTATGCTATTGACTGCTATAACTAATACAAAGGTTATAATCAAATCCGTTAACCCCATCTCACACAAATTCATACACCTTAACAGAACTCAAAGAAGCAGAATGAAATATCTGTATTTTTGATCTGAACCATGGACTCAACTAACCAGAGATGAAGCATAAGCCATTATTAGTCCCACCTTTGAAATCAAGTGTCTTTCTTTTTTAATTCTGTTTTGCCTTTCCCATTATCCCACATCAGTAATTATTAACTCATGATAAAATTAACAATTTATTTGTTTAAAATAGTTTTCATTGTGTATATTCATTGTACGCAGTACTGTGTTACATAAGGACCTTTCCGTCCGAGTCTATATTGTACATTATTGTACACTGAGCACATTCTCCCTCCACTTCCCTTCTTCATTGCTCCCTTCCCACAATCCCCTTTACTCTCCTAGATGGTTTGGCTTCTATTTCCATGTCATATATGCATACATGATTTTATTTTTCTATATAAAAAACTGTACTACATATCTGAACTCAATTCACTTAATATAATCATCTCCAGCTGTATCCACTTTTTTTTGCCAATGACATACCGCTTTTCTTTTTTATGCTTGAAAGTTGGGTGTAGGTTATATGTAGTTTCTCTCTCTCTCTCTCTCTTCTTCTCCCTCCCCTCTCTCTCCGCGCACGCGCGCGCGCGCGCGCGCGCGTGTGTGTGTGTGTGTGTGTGTGTGTGTGTATGATGTATGGGCACAAACACACACTGGGTTAAGGTATGTTCCTTTTATTTCTAGTATCTTTAGAGCTTTCATCGTTAAGGTAGGTTGGATTTTGTCAATAGCCTATTCTGGTTTACTGAGAAGATCCTGTGATTTTTGTTCTCAGGTTCACTTTTGTGATGCACTACAATTATAGATCTGCACTTATAGAATCAACCCTGTGTCTCTGAAATGAAGCCAACTTTATTATCTTAAATTTCATTTGCAAGTATTTTATGGAGAATATTGGAACCTATGTTATCAGAGTCATTGGTCTATACTTCTAAAGACTATTATTACTAGTATTTTGCTTTTTGAAGAATGGTCTCATTATATAGTTTTGGCTGTCCTAGAACTATGTAGACTAGGCTGGCCTCAGGCTCACAGAGATCTGACTTTTTGCCTACAAAGTACTGGGATTAAAGGCATGCACCATCGTACCTGGCTATTATTTATTTTTAATTAAAAATAAAATAAATTATATATACACACACATATATCAGGTATAGATAGAACAAACTCTAAACAGGTTATAGTGTGTTTATCAACGTGTGTAGGCTTAATATTTTTAACTGTGTGTGTGTGTGTGTATGTGTGTGTGTGTGTGTGTGTGTGTGTGTGTGTGTGTGCATGTACCCACTGAGACAAGAAGGCAGCATTAGTTACCCAGAGCTGTAGTTACAGACAGTTGTGAGCATTTTGATGTGGATGCTGGGAACCAAACTTAGCTCTTCTGCAAGAACAGCAAATGCTCTTAACTGCTGAGGCATATCTAGGCCCTCTAATACTATGCATGTATGTATGTATGTATGTATGTATGTATGTATGTATTTTTTGTGTGTTTATCTGGTTTTGATATGAGGGCTCATACATTTTTTGTAGAATTTTTTCCTATTTATCTATTTTGTGGAATGCATTGGTGTTAGTTATTGTTTAAAGGTCGTAGTCACTGTTCTGTGATGAGACACCACAAACAAAGCAACCCTTATAAAAGAAAGTATTTAATTTGGGGCTTGCTTACAGTTTTAGAGGTTTAATCCACTTTCATCATAGTGGGAACATGGCAGTACACATGGTGCTGGAGCACCCCTATGACACATTTTCTCCAAGAAGGCCACACCTCCTAATCTTCTATTCCTTCTCAAATAGTGCTACTTCCTGGTGACTAAGCATTCAGATATATGAGCCTGTGGGGACCATTCTTATTCAAACCACCACATTCTACTCTCTCATCCCCATAGGCCTATAGCCATATCATAATGCAAAATGCATCCAGTCTAACTTCAAAAGTCCTCAAAGGCTACCACAGTACAACGTTTAAAGTCCAGCGTTCAAAATCTCTTCTGAGACTCGTGGCAATCTCTTAAGTACAACCTGTTATAAAATCAAAATAAAAGGACAAATCATATACTTCCAACATACAATGGCATAGAATGTATATTACCATTCCAGAAGGAAGGAAAGGGAACACAGTGAGGAAGTCCTGGACCAAAACAAGACTGAAACCAAGCAGAGAAAACTCCAAACTCTGCATCTCCATGTCTGACGTTGCTCTTCAGATCCCCAGCTCCTTTCTGCTTTGTTGACTGTAACACACTTCTCTCTCTTGGGCGGGTTCCACACCCAGTCTGCAGCTTTCCTTGGCAGGAATCCATGACTCTGGCATCTGCAACATCTTGAGGATTTTAACAGAGCCAGGCTTCACCCTCACAGTGTCACACAATGGGCTATCATTCACAAAATAAGCAAAGTCCAACTTTCTGAGTGCAGTCTCAAATCTGAGTGTGGTCTCTTACTAAAACTAGAACTCTTCAAGTAGAGTTTGTCCTGTAACATTTGGTTGTACAGCCTGGTTTTTTCTTTTTTAAAATCTTTTTCTCCTTTAATTGAAAATAGACATTTTCTCATACAGTGTATCCTGATTATGTTTTCCTCCCCCTCTACTCCTCCCACTTCCTCCCCACCTCCCCTCTCATCCAGACCAACCTGCTTTCTGTCTCTCGTTAGAAAACAACAGGCTTCTAAGGGATGAATAATAAGGCAAAATATAATAAGATAAAACAAAAAACTAATATACCAGAATACAAAAAACCCAACAGCAGCAACAAAACAAAATAAAGCAAAACACCAGAAGGAAAGAGAAGAAAAGGCACAAGAAGCAGATATAGACACAGAGACCCACTTATCCACATGCCCAGGAATGCCATAAAACATAAAAGCACTAAACTGCAAGCCTTTACTACATAACCAAAGGACCCTTATGGTAAAAAAGGCAGAAAAATAAAAACAAGAATGAATAAAAAGTAAGATTTTAAAAAGCCCTGGCATGACTTTATGAGACAAGCCACCTCTGAGCTGGTTTTCTGCTGACCGTGTGCTGCTGGGCGTGCAGCTTACCCTTCAGAGTAGTTTGTCTCCCCAGTGAGACTGCCTTTGAGAAACTAATTTTCATTTGCAAGTGGTTGTCAATTGGAGATGGCTTCTGGGTTAGGGATGGGGCTGTGTCCACTTATTTTAGCTCTAACCCATCCGGTGCAGCCCTGTGCAGGCCCTGTGCATGCTGCCTCAATCTCTATGAGTTCGAATATACTTTGATCCTGTTAATTTAAAGGGCCTTGTTTCCTTGATGTCCTCCAAGCCCTCTGGCTTTTATACTCTTTCTGCCTTCTACTCGGCACGATTCCCTGAGCTCTGAGGGAAGAGATTTGGCCTGCATTATAATATTGTATTTTAGCTTATACTTTATGCTCTTTAAAAATTGCTATAGAGTCAGTATGCAAGCGTGGGTGTGGATGTGTGGGCATGGACGTGTGGGTGTGGACATGTGGGTGTGGATGTGTGGGTGTGCACAAGTGGGTATAGACGTGTGGGTGTGGATGTGTGAGTGTACAAAGAGTTTATAACTATAAAAAGAATATTAAAAAATAAATCAAGTCAGGAGAGATAGCTCAGTTAATAGTGTTTATTGCCGAGCATGAGGACCTGAGTTTGATCCCCAAGAGCCACGTAAAGGGACAAGCATAATGGTATGTGCTTGTAACCCCACCCCTGGGCAGATGAAGACAGGCAGATCCCAGGGGCTCTCAGCCGTCCTGCCAAACTAAACAGTAAGTTTCAAGTGTCAGACAGGGATTTATCTCTCCTCACCAAAAAAACAATACAAACCAGATAGATGCTCCTGAGGAGCAACATCCAAGGCTGGCTTCTGTCCCACACATCAACACCCACACGTCCACACCCACTCATGCACACCCACACATCCACACCCACACGTCCACATCCACACGTGCACACTCACATGCACACACCCACACGTGCACACCCACACATTCACACCCACACGTGCACACCCACATGTGCACACCCACACATCCACACCTACATGTCCACACCCACATACCTACACCCACTCGTGCATGCCCACACGTCCACACTCACACGTCTATGCCCACACATGCACACCCACATGCCTATACTCACACGTCCAGACCCACACATCCACACCCACATGTCCACACTCACACGTCCACACCCACACGTGTATACTCACACATCCACACTTTTTTCCTTTAATAATAACTTTTTTCCTTTTTGAGAATGAAGTCAAAATTTTTTTCACCCATAAACTGGTAATATAGCATATTTTTGTAATGTGAGAATTTGTTAAAATAATCTACATTAATCATTTATTGTCCTGCTTAGAATGTAGTAAGCTTGTTTAAATGTTGGCTTTAAAAGAGAAAAGAAATTTGAAAAGAAAATTGGGAGGCATAAAATTCTCACCCTCAGCTTTGGTAGGCTATCTCCTGCCTGGTGTGTTCTCTGTGGAATCCCCTTATGTCTTTGCTCATACCTACATCTAAAAGACTTTACAGCTGACTTATGAAACAATTGGAGAGCCAAGACTGGCAGTTCTGAAATACACGAGGCAGGGTAGTAGTTAATTGATGTAGGGTTTTCTTCTTTCCACCATTCCCAGAAAAGTATGCTGTGATTCCGGCTTCCTACCTTCAGTCTATTGTAAAAAGCCTCTATGAGATAGACTTACAAAACAGTGAGGACTGAAGTGGGGGGTTCTCAGGCCCTGAATAAAACTCCACCATGCAGATATTTCTCAGTTTAGAAGTTTCTGGAGGAGGGTGGTGTGGGAGATATTGGGGTTTGTTGAGGAGAGCAGAGAATTGTCAGCAACGTTAAGTCCTTTTCAGAGATAACAGGCCAAGTTAGAAGGCAGCCTTGGGAATTGTGAAACTCATCCTTCTTCCCTTTGAGGAGGGACATGGTGCTGTGGATGATGAGCATTTATAAATGTCACAGAAGCTGATGCAAATGATCTGGGACAGAGGAATGGCATGGTTCACTGTTGAATGGGATATTGGTCTTAGGCAAAGAGCATCACTTTTGTGTACAGGATGGCATGAGAATAACAATGATTTACCACTCACAGGACACTACCCAGTAAGTGGAGACTGCTCGTTTGTTTCCTGGCTGCCCAAGCCTGAATAATCACACAGAAACTATATTAATTACAATACTGTTTGATCTATTAGCTCAGGCTTCTTATTAACTAACTCTTATATCTTAAATTAACCCATTTCTATTATTTTGTATTTTACCATGAGGCTCATGGTTTGTTACCTTTTGCTTCTTGGGCACCTACCTCCTTCAGCAGCTACATGGCATCTCTTTGACTCTGCCTACTCTCTCTTTATATCTCTTTCAGTCTGAGAATATTTTGCCCTGTCATAGGCCAAAGCAGTTTCTTTATTAACCAATGGTAATAAAACATATTCATAGCATGCAGAGGGGAAGCCAACATCATCACCCTGCCTCCAATTTAGAGTATATATGACAGGAGGAAGATCTTCTTCTAAACACAAGTTGTAGTATCTTGATCCTCCAGCTGTTGGGATAATACACACACATACACATACATATAACATGTGTATATATATATATACATATATAATTAAATATGCTATTATAGCAATTATGAATGTATGTCTAATTAATATATACATAATAGATAAATACATAAATATATATGCTATATATCCCCCCAAGTAGAACATATCTGCTTAGTGTGAATTCCCTTGGCTATATGTAAAACAAATTCATATTTCATTCAGTCCATCAAAACCTTTCATTACCATCCAGTTGTACACTTGTCTCTTTCAACTTAATCTAAATTGAAAAAAAAAACAAAACAAAGGAGGCTGTGGCAAGTGAATTTAGGAGAGCTCTTTTATCTCTTGGTTTCTTTTGTTAGCAGCTGCAGCACTGTTTAGAAAGCTGAGGAACAAAGGAGCAATCTGAGGCTGTTGGTCTGTAGCATGGCCAGCCAGAAGGCAGAGGAAAACCTTTGTAAAAGTAATTCAAGGCAGCAGAAGGTGAAGAGGAATTGGAACAGCTGGGGCTGATGGGAGATAGGAAAAGTGATGCAGAAGCTCTACCAATGCTTGTCGTGTCCGCTGACAGCATAGTGTGTCCTCACTTCCTAGACACAGTCTCAACCCGTGTGTCGTGTCCGCTGACAGCATAGTGTGTCCTAACCTTCTAGACACAGCCTCAACCCATGTGTCATGTCCGCTGACAGCATAGTGTGTCCTAACCTTCTAGACTCAGTCTCCTACCTTCACATCTCAGACCCAGCCCTCTATTTATTATTCCTTGAGTGAACCCTGAAGTTCCATGTATTAGTTAGTTTTCCATTGTGACAAAATCCCTGAGAAAATCAACACGTGGTTTTAGTCCATGGTCCCTGGAGCCTGGTGCTGCGGGCCTGTGGAAGCCCAGAACATCATGGCTGGAGTGCAGTGGAGGAGGCGTGTTTGCCTCATGGCAACTGGGAAACAAAGAGAAAGAAAGGCTGTCTGGTATTCTAGACTCAGTTTCTGCCACTGTGCCTCTTGAAGTTTCTATACCTTCCAATGGTGCCACAGGCTGGTGACCAAGACATTAATACATAGGTCTTTGCAGGACATTCCAGACAGAAACCATAATGTCCTGGCTCTGGGTAATAGTGGCTAACACCAGTGGCTTGCATTTGGCTTTGCATTGAGCTGCGACCCAGTGGCAAAGGGGGTTTGAAAAAGGAACTCCGGGAGATATTGCCAGAAATACTACAAGTATAAAAAAGGGTAAAATTGTCAGTAAATTCTCACAGAAGCATTATTATACACTGTTTGATTGTGGTATTATTTAGCACAAGGTTTTTGGATCCTATTAAATTATTAGTGTAACTATGTAGTGGGTGAAGCAGGCTTTTATGCCTTTCCTTAGGAACAGAACCACTGTGTATGACATTGTTTCTATAGCAAAATGCTTCTAGAGGTCCTACGATAGACTGAAAAAGGACCTTTGGATGCATCTGTTTGTCAGTTGGATCGGTCTGGTTGGGCTGAAGAGGGCCACCCTGTTCTTCAGCTCTAATGGATGACTGTACAGAGAAGGCAACGTCTTTTATGGTGACAGAAAAGCCACACACTCTGAGTTTAAATAAAGATAAAGATTGGCTCCTCGAAGTAGAGCCTGCCTACTTCCAGACAGGCCATATTTAGTGAAATATGGCACAGCATAGGCCTGCTTAACTGAGGCATTTGGTCATAAAGTCCTCTGCTAGTATCAGACCATCTGTGTTTACTTTTGTGTGGAAGCAAAAGTTTCAGTCTTACTTCAGATCAAAAATGGCGTTGCTCAGTGTGATAAAAGTTGTGAAAACTAAAGAATAAATCAAAATGGGAGATTAATTCTTTTTTTTTTTACTGCTTGTCATTTTCAACTAAGAATATAAATGAAACATTAGAGTCAGAGGGAACGTAAAAGAGGTGGTTGGCAGTTTGGTCATGTTTTATGTAACACTTGTTTTTCTTTTATATGAGCACATCATACCATCCATCAGGATAAATTAATGTGTCTTGGGCCTTTAAAAACTGGAAAAAATAATGTTAATGGTTCCAATAACAGCTCCAGATGAATGCTGGAGAACAGATACTCCAGACTGTCAAAGAGTATATGTATGACTTGGCTGTGTTGGAACTGCAAATAAATGCTGCTTTTGTATGGAGTTTCCTTGACTGCCAGTGGAAGGACTGTAACACATTTACCACAAACAAAACTGGACTGGGAGTGAGACATGTTACAGCAAAATGGCACTAAGTCTTTCTTGCCAGTTGGACTGAATTAAAATAAATCATTAAGACAATGGAAGGTCTTGCTTAACAGGAGGAATAATTTAATCAAAGAGACTGACAAAAGTGGAGGTGTCTCAGACACATGGTGTTTATAATACAGCACGTTTATTTTAAAATGCAATTTTCCTACCATGTGGGGGAATATAAGTAGGCCTCCAGTATAAATGGGTATGTTAAAGGGGGAGTCAAGTGTGTTTCAGAAATGAGCTTGACTAAGGCACAGAAAGCAAATGAAAAGTCTTTCTAATAAAGGCCGGTTCCAATGGCTGTTTATTACAGGTAAGGGGCTTCAAGGCACTGCTGTTTTTGAAAGGGGTGAATCACGCTATTATTTATTGTAGTTAATTGCTAATGTTTGAGAAGAGCACAGTGGGTTTCACAACAGTCCTGAGTAATCCATGGTGACCTTTTATGATATCAAAGCTTTATCAATTAGAAGGTCCTGATTGTGGCTTCAGAGGATGCCCAGTGAGTGCCATCAAAAGGAAAGATTATATTTAGCTTCTTATGCAATTGGAATTTTTTTTTTAATTTGGCAACTTTCCTTTTCAAACTAAACTCTCTCTAGGGCGCTGCTTCCAAATCCACAAAACGAAGTGTATTCAGAATGGTTTTCAACTTCAAGGAGTGGTTTTTGTAAGCAACAACAGACATCAGAGAAACAGAGGCTATATTTTTCTGATAAACTTGGATCTTCTTGAGGTCCTCACACTGTCTAGCTAACTTCCTGGTCACTTTTCCCTCATCTACTTTGTTTTATTGATATGAAGTCTGTTTGTGAAGCTGCTAAAGCCCTTCTTTCTGAGTCAGTCTTGAAGGATTTGTTGTTTTTCACTCATTGATCCCCAGACAGGGATGGTCAGTTCTTGTTTTCCTGAGGCTGTGGTAGTGGCTAATGCCTTCTGAACTCTGCTCTGAAGTCTCACTGGATGCTGCAGATTTTGCATTTCCTGAGTATTTTGTCCTTTATTTTTTCTCTTAAAGCTGGCTCTCCACATATTCCTTTTCATATGCTTTAATTTTGCCATTACCTGTTGCTAAGTCTGCAGCTTCTTTCCCTTCTCCATAACCCAGGCACACTCAACGACTCCCAACCCTTTCCAGGCTTCCACATTTGTGACTCTTGCCAAACATTCTCATCACCTTTATCAAGAATGTCTAAAAACAAACCCATGACCTTCCTCTGACCTTATTTAGAATCCTAAATTTCTGTGTGAATTACTAAATCTCCTTGGCAGTTTCCTTCCAGGGATCAGTGCTTTGGAGTGTTTTGTAATGGGCCTAAGTTACAGCCCCGTCTTTCCTTACTCTCTGCCATTATGGTCTGGACTACATTAGCTGCATTCCTGCCAACTTCACTATTTATGATAAGCTCAGGATTAATTAAGTGTGTGGATTCGTGAGACCATCATTCTGGAACCTATGCATCAGCAGGGTTAGCTTTGTTGTGCATTTGTTGTCAGCTGGTAAGGAGTATAGTTGATTTCTGTCTGTACTATGACGGATATAGAAATAGTCTACAAATTCCATAGAAGCTTCTAAACTACAGAGGAATTAAAATTAATAAGAGGTAGTTTTAAACTTTATGAAGCCTGTATCCTAAAGTGAGCATACGGATTTAAAAAGGAAGGAGAGCATGTTTCTGCATAAAAAATAAATCAGATACGCATGGCAGCACATGACTGTACACTGCAGCATTCTGGATGCAGAGACAGGGAGATGATAATCTCAAGGCCAATCAGGGCCAGAGAGTGAGACACTGTCTCCAGACAAACAAAAGAAATAAAGAAAGCAGAGGTACCATTTAGACACAATGATTAAAAATAATATACGAGACAGTGTCTTGCTGTGTAATCTACCCTGCTTCAACCTCCTGCGTCATGTGTGTGTACAAAGATGCTAAAAGCAAATATTTGTGGCTGTTTTGCTTCTAATAGTTCCAAACAGGAAGCAAACATTTTAAAAACAACAGATGAGTACATAAATAAATTGGTGCATCATAATGGAATGCTAGACAAACAGAACAGCTCGTGGTCAAAGGGCTTCTCATACAACCAGAAGAGTTCAGTTCCCAAGAACCCATGTAAGTGGCAGGTGGGCTTAGTGATTCACCTATAAGGCAGAGAAACAGGAAGTCTCTAGAGCAGGCTGTTTAGAGAGACTAGCCATATCAGAGAACTCTGGGTTTGACTGAGAGACTCTGCCTCAGAAAAAAAACTAAGGTAGAAGAGCAATCAAGGAAGGGTCCCAGCATCGACCTTAGACTTCCACAGGCCCGTGTGCTCACCCATAAGCTTAATACATATGCACACTACATGCATTTAAATAGCAAGAATGAAAAGAGAGAAACAACAAACAATGGATTACTGCTACACAACATGGAGAGTTTCAGAAGCATTCTGCTGTGGGAAAGAGCTGCACTGCAAGTGAGCACCTATGGACTGTACGATTCTGTTTTCGTAGTATTTCAGAGAAATTCAAAAGCACGGTGATAGAAAATGAGAATTAGTCTGAGGCACACGGAGAAGACTGATTGGCTTGAAGCAAAGCAGGGATTTGAAGGCTCATGGAAATGTCCTATATCTTGATTATGGTTGTGGTTAAACAACTAATACTCTCGTCAAAATATATTGGCATTTACATTTAGGTTGGAGAATCAAATTATACCTTTGAGTAGATTTTAAAAAATACTTAAGGAAAAATGATGTGTGACACATGCTTAGGTTGAGGGGAGTATAGAATCCTCTGGGGCCACAACATAGGTTGTTGCACAAATCAGAGGGTCCAAGGAGATCTTCCTGGAAGGGAGCATTTAGTCATTGCATACACAGGAGCAGCTTGGATGCAAGGGTTTAGACAGAAGGAGAAAAGGTGTGTAGCATCAGCAACATGTACAAAAGCGTAGAGACAGGAGCTAAGACACTTTGGAGATGCTGGTGGCAGAAGATGGAAGTCAGTGTAAAGAGACAGGCTGGACAGGATATGAGACCTGTGCTAATTTGGGACCTTAGCCTTTCTCACCATGAAATTAAATGATGCGACTTCTAGTTTATAAGAGTGTCTTTGATATGTGGAGAAATGTCTGGAAGGAGCATTGCATGGTAGAATCTTACATATGTTAGTGGAGTTTCAGAAAGACTAGTAGGTAGATTTCAGAAATATTTAGAACACAAAATTTTCTGCAGGAGTATAGAGGGAAGGATGAATAAGGAGTGTGGGATTTTTTTTATTGTTTCTAGCTTAATGGCTGGGTGAAGATGGTGCAATTATCTAAATTAAAGAATAAAGAAACAGAAAGAAGTTGGGAGCACAATTAATGCTTTAGCTTTTTACTTATTAGTTATGAGGTGGATGGTGGATATTTGGACTATGTTTATAGTCAGTTGGATATGTGGGTGCCTTAGGGTTTCTACTACTGTGAAGAGACACCATGACCATGGTAACTCTTGTAAAGGAAAACATTTAATTGGGGCTGGCTTATAGTTTCAGAGGTTTAGTCCCTTATAGTCATAGTGGGACATGGTAGCATGCAGGCAGACATAGTGCTGGAGAAGGAGCTGAGAGTTCTGCATCTTGAATTAAAGGTGGCAGGAAGTAAACTGTCACACTAGGCTTAGCTTGAGTATAGGAGACCTCAAATTCCACCTCCACAGTGACACACTTCCTCCCATAAGGCCACACCTACTTTAAAAAGCCACTGCTCCTAATAGTGCCATGGGGGCTTTTTTTTTCAAACCAACACAGTGGGTATGCTGTTTAAAAGGAAGGTGTAGGTTTCAGAATAGATTCACATCTTCAGAATGTAGGTGGGAACTGAAGGCACAGAATTATGATTGAGGACATGGATGAGTAGAGTAAAGAGAAAAGGGGCCTGTGGTGGAAGAAAATTAAGAGAGCATGATATTATTGAATCTACTAGAAGGAGTGAGTGGTCAACAATATCAAATGATATTGCTTTATTGAATAATAAGGTGATGTTTAATTAGTATATATTATAAAAATTAAGGATATACTCATAGAGTAAAAGATGAATTACTTTAAAAGGGAAAGAACATGGATGGTTTGGTGGTTTGTGAACAGAACAGTGCACTGCATGTGAGGGGGAGAACTCAAGGTTTTATACTATTTTGTTTTCATCTTCTTCCTTTGGACTTTGCTCCCTCATTAGAGTTCTTTAGAACACTAAACATTAAAGAGTTTCTAAAAATCCATGTAAATACATTCTGGGTGGAGAAGCTTACACAAGACAGTCCTTTGTTTACAAACTATGAGCAAGAACATGCTTTTTTGCAGTGCTGGCTTTGTGAAGACTATCTACCTTAATCCCCTCTTTCCCTTTGGTCTCTTTCATTCCCTAAATGAGTGAGACTAAGCTTGAAGAGATCAATGGGAAAAGTGTTTTGATCCAGCTACTTGAAGCCAAAGTATTTGTTGACCAGGTAAGAGGATCAGTCACTTAGTGGATCAGAAGTTGTTTTGAACTGAAGTCTTAGTGCTTTCAAAGTCCCGGTCTTTGAGGGAGTGCTGGAACACAAGCCCTGTCCACATGGCTGTCTCCCCTACCTTCACCCCATGTCCTTGTCCTATCTGTTTCCATCAAAGAAAGGGAGAAGCAGAAAGCCTGATGGTGACCCAGGTTAGTACACTAGAATTATCATTTAAAATGCAACAGAATATTTCTTTAAAGAAACCAAGTGAAGGGCATGGTTACCTCAGATAAATGGCTGTGGGACCCTAACGAAATCATGCTTCCAATCAGTAGCAATTTATACCCTCATTTCTATGGTTCATAAGAAGGGAAGGGAGAATCCAGTTATCAGTCACCTCCCAGCTCCAAATGTATCCTGATACCTGCCCTAGTGCCAGGGATTGGACTCTGCAGGCATTTGCTGTGACAGTAAGAATGATGTTAAGCTTTGTCTGTAGATATTGGTAATGGTGGTGGTGGTGGGTGTTCAAGGATGACATAATTTTTTTTGCTTCCTAGTTCCTGTGCTATGTTTTTTCATTCTCTGGTTTTGATGAGGGGTCTGCTGCTGCTCAGTGTGTGTTAGGGTCATCTCTTGCTCTGCCTCAGAGGTACCCTAAATACCTAAATAGTCTAAATAGTCTAAATACCCTAAATAGTCTCCTTTTGAGACTAGCAGCGATGACCTGCAGCATTGATTGCCTTGCTGCAGTCCTAATGTGAGCCTTGGCATGTTTCAGACCTCCTCTGACAGTGGCACTATGATTTCTTCTACTCATTTCCTATCTGCACTGATTGTACATATACAACAAATATGGAAACCCTTTGCGAACTATGATAGATATAAATGAACTGTTTTCAGAAAATAAACAGAGAATGAAAAACTTCTGATATGGTAAATCCCAACTCGAATCCCTTGAGAAAAGCTAGTCTCGTCTCACAAGAATTCATTAAAGCATTGGGAGGGCCCTAAGTCTGTCGTAAAAGGCGAAGGGCCTGCCCACTTTGTAGGTTTCTCCCCTTGCTCCTGGGCTGAGTGCCTCTTCATCAGGTGTCAGGTCAGTGTGCCCAGGATCCATCAGCAGGCGGCTCATCTGAATCCCTATTAGCTCAGATGGAATGCTAGGGGGAAGCCAGTTTTAGAAGTACTTGAAACATGAATACAAAAGGTATTTAAAACTTGTTTTAAAACAATTTCCCGAGGGAGGAAATACAGGTTCCTTCTGTGCTAACCTAGAGAAGAAGGCTGTGTAACAGCAGGTAAAAATGAACACAAGCAACCATTGCTCAGACACAACTTCTCTGTCTTAACACTGCTGCACTCCAGGTATTTCTCAAAGATGTCTGCAAATGTGTCTCCTTGTGTAACAAGCTTCCAATCAAAGCAAGTTAGACTCATCTTTCCATTTTCTAGATGGGAAGAAAGGTGATCATGATCACCTTCTTGGCTCCCAGGGTGTATCAAAGGTGGAAGGAGGGTTTGAGCCTTTGACGCGGAGTTCTCGGCATAATTTCTTTGCAATAGGTTGTTTCCTGTCTTCACCAAATCTCTACAAATTGGTGAAAAGAATTCCTAATCCAAGAAACCAAGGCTAGAATCCTAAATAGAGGATTCTCAGTGGGGAGACTTGAGGTTTTATGAAAATTGCCATCTCTTTGGGGTGCTTGGCTTAGAGAGCTGCTATGAAGACCTGGTGTGGCTTGTGGGCTTCAGAGAAGCAAGTCCTGCGTTTGAAAGAGCACTCCTTCAAGATTGCGGCGGGGGGCGGGGTTGAGGCCATATCACTTTATAGAGGACGTTTCAAAGTGATGCTGTGGGCTGGCAACTGAGGAAGTGGCTCATCTCAGCCATTAAGATGTTTGTCTAGTTTTCAAGTGGCCAGCCAAGCTTTGTGCTTAAATTCCATTATCCCCAGAGGAGAATCTGGCCACTCTCCAATTTTTGACACTCTAAGTTATATACTTCTTTGCAATGCGAATCTATTTCAATATTGATGTAAGATTGCTGACTGGAGCATTATTATCAAACACCCAATAGGCACCTCAATAAATATTTATTAATGTTAATGATAAGAACGGTCTTCTTCAATATTTATGTTTGAAATATGAACTCTATCAAGACTGCAACAGGGAAAACTTTCAGATAATTATATTTCAGTTATAGCTAGTGACTTATTTCCTGGAGTCTCAAGTTTTGATAGAGACATGATTATGTTATCGTTTTTAAATCTCAAGGTTATTGGCAAAGATTAGTCCTACCTTATTGGTAGGGGGTATAGATAGGAGAAGGGGTGATTTGCAAAATGTCTCATGGTGTAAGAAATGCATGAAGTAAGAAATAAAAGCTAAGGTCTTTGCTTCTAAATTTCACTTAAGCAGTTTGGCATTGGGAACTAAATGAAACTATAGTTCACATTATGAAACTGTCTTCCCTAAGTGACCGTGACTCTGGGATGTCCGGAAGTGGAGGCTGGTCCCCTCTCCCTGAGTCTACTCCAGGTTCATTTACCCTTCATGAATCAGGGGGCAATATCATCTATTTATATTAATAATATCTACTTTTCAACCTAATAGGTACAGAAATAAAGCCATTTTTTTTGTTTGTTTAGTATACAGACCCATACTTTTGGAATGACAGCAGTTGAAGTTAGAATACTTGTTAGTACTTTCTTAGCCAAAGTAGAAAGTGACTCTGCCAATTATTTTAGAAATAAATTCAGTAGACATTTGAGAAATGACTCATGTTTATTTTTATAACTTCACATATGAATGAAATGAGTAACTAGGCTATACATTTTAAAATAATAGAAATAGTAAATGAATTTTATACTTTTTTCTTGTAAAAATTCTGCCACAAAATATATCTAAGTATTAGGTATTACTATTACTCATTTTAAACAGTACTTCTCCAAAGGAGATGTGCAATTCACTTGTGTCAGAGACATTTGAGACATTTATTAAAATTCAAAAGCTGGAGTCTTATCACAGATCACTGAACACAATTCTTTCTAGGTGACTTCAGTGTTAGGAGATGGGGAAGCAAAACAGAGCCAAAAGAGATAAGCAAGGACAGATACACTGTGGTATCTGTGTTAGGTCTTGGAGGTGATAGGGATTCATGATAGGCAGCAATGTAAATTAATTTTATTCATATGAGACGATTTTATAAATTATTTATGTAGGCAATTAGTGCCACTATTAAGGGAGATATGTGAGACTAAATGGTCTTAGGATTGTATACTTATATAGGACAGTTTTGAAGGGTATCAGATACATATAATTTATTCTTTATTACCTTGATATTCACTACTAGTTTTGGTATGTGTGTGAACCCAAATAAAAACCCTTATTTTCCTTTTGTGATGTCTATAAAAATTAAACTGTGGAGAAAGAAGCTCAGGAAAAAACTGGCAATAGTGCTAATATAGTTATAATCACAGAACCACAGGCACAAAATACTTTTATGTTAAAATGAAAATGGAAACTGTGATGTACCTTGGTCAAGGCCAGTGTGCTTTTTTGGGGGGGTCAATTTTGAGGAAGGGTTTCTGTGTAGCTCTAGCTGGCCCTGGAACTCTCTCTGAAGACCAGGGTGGCCTCAAAACTCACAGAGATCAGTCTGTCTCTGCCTTCCACGTGCTGGGATTAAAGGTGTGTGCCTTCATGCCCAGCATCAGTAAACTTTTAAAGAACCTATTTGCTTAACTATTTGTACCAGATTCAGTATATTTTTCATAATATTATCTGCATTCTGTTTAAATAAGAAGTTGTGGTAGTCAAGTTAGTTGAAATCAATATCTCCAAATATGGTTCAATGCCATAAAGTGCGGTTTCTCATTTTCATCATAACCAGCACATGGTGTCAGGGGCAGGTTGGACCTTTACTAGGTGCAGACATATTTAGTCATCAGGGAAATGCAAATCAAAACAAGTCTGACATACCATCTTACATTGATCAGAATGACTAAGATCAATAAACACTGATGACAACTTATGCTGGAGATCAGGATGTGTAGTAAGGAGAACACTCCTCTGTTGCTGATGGGAGTGCAACTTCGTACAGCTGCTCTGGAAATCAGTATGATGTTTTCCTCAGAAAATTAGGAATCAATCTACCTCAAGACCCAGCAACATCACTTTTGGGCATATACCAAAGGAGGAACACTCATACCATAAGGATATTTGCTCAGTTTTGTTTATATAACATTATTCATAATGGCCAGAACCCAGAAACAACCTAGATGAATACCAAGAAACAACCGAAGAATGGATAAAGAATATGTGATGCATTTATACAACGGAGTACTACACTGCAATAAAAAAGAGACGTCTTTAAATTTGCAGGCAAATGGACAGAACTAGCAAAAACCATCCTGAGTGAGGTAGCCCAGACCCAGAAAGACAAATATAGTACATGCTCACTCACAAGTGGAAATTGGACATAAAGCAAAGGATAGCCAGCCTATAGTCCACAACCCCAGGCAAGCTAGAACCCTCTTCCACAAACAGATGGACGTAGATGCAGAGATCCTCAACTAACCACTGGACAGAGCTCCTGGAGTACAATTGAAGTGAGGGAGGAGTGATGATATGGACAATTTTCCCCATCAAGACCCTGATGGGGAAACCCACAGACACAGCTGACCCAAGCTAGTAGGAGATCACTGACTCTGGACTGACAACTGGGGAACCTACATAGGACCGAACTAGGCCCCCTGAATACAGATGGCAATGGTGTGGCTTGGGCAGTATATGGGGCCATTGGCAGTGGGACCAGGATCTAACTCTAATGCATGAACTGACATTGTAGAGCCCATTCTCTATGGATAGATACCTTGCTCAGCCTAGGCACGGCGGGGCGGGTGTGTCCTGCCTCAACAAGGTGATGGGACAGACTTATCTGACCTCCCAGGGGAGGTCTTACCCTCTCTGAGGAATGGATGGGGGTGGGGTAGAGGGAAGGTAGAAGTGGGAGGAGAGCAGAGAGGGGGAAACTGGGTTTGGTATGTAAAAAATAAATTAAAAAAGAATACAAAATGAGAAAAAAGCATTTGTAAACTTGTTTAAAAAAGAAATACAGTAAAAAAATTGTTAAAAAAGCCACATAAAGATGGAAAATGCACAGGGAGTCTAGATCCTATATGTTAAAAAATCAAAATCATTCAGAGGAAGGGAGGAAGAATGGAGAGAGGGAAGGAGGAGGGTGGAATGGAGTGAGGGAGGAGAGAGAGAGATTGTATATGCTCATCAATCCCCCACCACCACCCTGGATGTGATCTACATCCTCACCTCTGGCATCCTGCTTTGGAGAACCAGTACTCCCATAAGAAAGAAGAGAAGAAGACATGGCGGCTCACACCTGCAACCCAGCACTTGGGATGTAGGAGGAGGGCATAGTCACACCAATCTGGACTACAAAGTGAAACTCTGTCTTCAAAACAAAACCCGAGGGCTGAGGATGGAGCTCCATGGTAGTTCCCACTCCCATGAGTTCCCTCTCCAGCAAAAAGGAAATAGCAGAGCTGGCTTCCAGCAGAATGGATTATTCTTCAGGATCACTCACCACATGTATTTCTAGGAAGTAGGAACTGCTTAGAAAAATGATCTGACATGAGAATTTCACAATTATGTATGTTCTCTAGTCAGACATTGAGGATTGTCGCCTTTAAAGTGACCCAGGGCAGAAACTGATCAAACTTTATTTTATTTATTTATTTTTTTAATATGACAACTTGCTATGTAGCCCTTGCTAGTCCCAACTCTTTATACCCCTGCTTTAACCTCTCCATGCCTCACCAGTACTGGGATTAGAGGCATTCACCTCCCTTCCTGGCTTAGTACAAAATCATTTTTGACCACATCTAGTAAGAAATACCCTTCATCTCTTCCCACTTTTTTCTTATCATTTCTCTGCTCTTGCCTTTTAGGTCCTATCAATAGGAGGCTTTTTGTGTGTTTTGTTTTTGACAGGAGTTTCTGTTCTTTCCCTTCTCTGGCAGGGCATCTGTGGCTGATATGAGATGCCTAGAGGACGCTGAGTCTGGGCTTCCTCACATGTAGACAGCTCTCACTGCAGACCTCTGTGTATACAAATGATGAGCATGTCACCTGATGTATGCTGCCTGTCGCTCCAGCCTGAGCAGATTTCACAAATAAAGACAGAACAAATATTAAACAAATAATATGCTAATCTTATAGTATGACTATGTCCCCTGTGATATTTGGAACAAATTACACTAAAAAAAAAACTTGGTGAAGTTGTCTATTTTTTTTTTCTTAAATCTGGCTATTCTACCTATACGGGATAGGGCAATACAGACAGGAGAGACTTTTACCTGCTATTTATTTATTTTTGTTTTAAGTGTATGAGTGTCTGCATGTATGTATGTGTTCCAAGTGCATACCTTGTGCTTGTGGATGCCAGGAGAATTGTGGAATTGAAGTTACAGAGGGTTGTGAGACACCACGAGGGTGCTGGAACTTTTGGGTCCTCTGCAAGAGCAGCAAGTGCTCTTGACCCCAAGTCATATATCCAGTACCTATTCATATATTTCACATACTCATAGTAGGAAATCAGACAGAATTTCGATACAGGCTTCAGGGACAGAACACTGTGAGTTGTGTAGTGAGACTGGGAAAAGAGAGAAATTGTACTCAATTTGTACTAAAAATCAGTTGAAGGTAGTAGAGAAATAGTTTGGATGGGGTTGTGTGTGTATGTGTGTGCGTGTGTGCGTGCGTGAGAGAGAGAGAGAGAGAGAGAGAGAGAGAGAGAGAGAGAGAGAGAGAGAGAGAGAGAGAGAGAGAACTTGTGGTTGAGAATGCCACTGGGAGCAGGCTTTGAGAGATAATAGCCATGTCCCATGTCCCGTCTGTTCCGTTTCCTGTGTGTGGTTGAATGTTATTGTTACTGCTCCTACTGACATGCCTTTCTTACTGTTATAGACACTAGCTCTCTGGAACCATAAACCAAAGCAAACTCTTTCTTAAGTTACTCTTGGTGATGCCGTTTCATTACAGCAACGGAAGAGTAACCAATACAGTGGCGGCAGAGGAGCGAGTGGGCACAAGGAGTATTCCTGCAGTCAACTGAGACAATAGCGGTGAACACACGCTCTGCCAACCTTAGTCACCTGAGTGCTGGGGTTACAGGTGTGAAATGTGACTCTTGACTCCTGGAGTCTGACAGCTGGCCCACTGAGGCCTCTCATCCTTTTATTCACACTTCTGGAGATCACACTCCTTTCCCAAAATTCTTTGGGAATTCTCCTAAAATTCTTTCTTAGCTTATGAACCTTGCTGGGAACATAAAGGTGGGGAGCCTTTAGTGTAGTAAGAAGGTACTTAGGTGGTATGTGGGGAAGGTGTTCTTTGAATTTTTTTAGAAATTACAAATGAATTTTCCATAGAAACCTGGACTTAAGAGATAGCTGTGTCCTATTGAAAAGATTCTACAGAAAGCCCCCGGGAGATTATTAAAAGCAGATTCCCAAGATTTTGTGGATGTAGGGTGGAGCTCAGGATTCGACATTCATTTGTTAAATATCCCAGAATCACACTTTGGAAAAGTATTTTGACAAAGTTTAGCATATTATAGTACCTTACAGATATATCACTTAGTATTGTGTTAGTGAATTGTAATACATGACAGTAATATTAGTAATAACAGAGTATGAATACAGAGTAAGTTTAATTAGCCTTAGTTACTGTTCTATTGCTGTGAAGAGGCACCATACCAAAGTAACTTTTATAAGAAAGCATTTGACTGGGGACTTGTTTGCAGTTACAGAGGATGCATCCATGATCTTCATAACTGGAGCATGGCACTCATGGTGTTGGAGGAGTAGCTGACAGCTTCTATCTGATCCACAGGATGGAGGAAGAGCAGGAGGAAGAGCAAGCTCTGCCTGGTGTGAGATTTTGAAGCTGCAAAGTCCATCCCCAATGTCACATCTCCTTCCACAAGGCCACACCTCCTCATCCTTCCCAACACTTTACCAACTGGGAGTCAAGCATTCAAATGTAGGAATCTTTGGGGGCTATTCTCCTTCAAATAATCACAATTGACATTAATAAAGGCCTTTTATTTTTATATACTTATTTTCAAACTAAAATTCAATTGCAAAATTCAATCTATACTTAGAGAAGAATTTTGGACCCCAGTTCCTTCCTACATTAGAGCCATGACTAATACAAATGCCATTTAGTGGCTAATGTTTGTGCTGAAAACAAGCTCATTAAAATGCTGGAGTTTCATTTTCCATTTTACCATCTTGAAGTACTAGTTTTAGGAAATGGATGAAATGGTCCCTTTTCTGAAATTACCACAGCCTGCAAAACTTTGATTTCCCCATCTCTAAATCAATTGGTCAGGACATGATGCTGTTCTGTTAGGCAGTAATGTTTCCTGGGCCTGCTAACAAGACTTTGCACAGTATCTGCTGCTCATTCGTTATTCAAGTGAACACCAAGTCAAGTTGAGAATTATTTATTAAGTATCGACTACAACTAAGCCACTATCTGGAGGAATCTAAGATTAGTTAGACTGGATTTTCTTTCTTTTCAAGGCTTGCCATTTAATAGTGACCATATGCATCAATAGCTCTAGTTAAAGTGGAATTTTGAGATTTTAAAAAATGATCCCATCATGATCCTAATCTCAGAGCTCTTACAGCCTATTAGAGGTAACGGGAAACTGCAAGCACCATTCCAGACACAGTCTGAGGAGCTAAGACACGTGTTTAGAAATGGAATAATGGAAGATGGTAGCTGAGTTCCCAGGCTCTGTCTGCCAGAGATAAAGGAAGAAAGCTGTGTTTCAGGTTCAGCACCCCCTGCCTTCCCATCTGCCACAGCTCTGCATATTCTGGAATCAGCAGACAATGGTCAATACAGAAGGTAACCAATTCAATTCATTTCCACATCCCTGACTGTCAACTGCAACCCGGCAGCTTTATGGGCTCACAATATGCAGAAAGAGTTGTTTTGCATATTAAACCACTGAATTATACCAGATGATACAGATTTGGCTTCTCTATTTATTCAGATTCAAGATATAATCAGGAATAGGCTTCATCCCATATACATAACACTCATCTGATCCCATATGGGTCTGCCAAGTCCTCTAGCACAAGGTAATGCAGAAATTGATCGATTATTGATTGGAGGGCCTTAGAATTTCATCAAAAACATCATGTCAACAGCAAGTTTTAAAAGAGGACTTTTCCATTACGTGACAATAACCAAGGAGATTATAAGGAGATGTCCTACTTGTTCTTTGTATAACCAAACACCACTACCCGCAGGAAGTAACCCAAAGGGTACTCAAAGGAATGAAATCTAGCAGATGGATGTTTTGTACTTTGTAGAATTTGGAAAACTAAACTATGTACACCACACCTTTGATAACTATTCAGGTTTTCAATGAACAACTCCCTTGAACTCTGAAAAGGCTGATTCAGTAATTATGCATTTATTAGAAGTTATGGCCATAATGGGTATACCTGCACAAAAAAGACAGACAGTGGTCCAGCATATGTCTCTAAGAAAATTAAACAGTTTTTTTCTTATTATAATATAAAGCTTATTACAGGTATACCATACAATCCTACAAGTCAGGTAGTAATAGAAAGATCAGATTGAACTATAAAGAATATGGTAAATAAGCAGAAAGGGATAAAAAGGATCCCCAGAAATAGATTGCATAGTGCTTTATTAACCTTGAATTTTTAATGATAATGAGAAAGGAACAATAGCTATGGAGAGAGAGAGAGAGTGAGAGAGAGAGAGAGAGAGAGAGAGAGAGAGAGAGAGAGATTGGGTAATAGAAAAAACTTCTGAATTAAATCAGATGGTATATTTTAAAGATGTGTTGACCTCAGAATGGAAACCAGGAAATGTACTACATTGAGGAAGGGGTTTTGCTCTTGTTTTCACAGGAGAAGAAAAGCTATGGATATCATCAAAATTAATCAAGATTCAGTTTGAAAAGAGAAACCTCTTGATAAAGAGAAATGACAACTCATCCACAGAGGTGACAATCTTACAGGTTGTAAGGAAACCTCATAAGAGTTGGGGCAGTGTTTTGTTTTTGTCTTTGCAGGAAAATGCCCATCTTCAAAAAGTCAAGATACCTTGGACATCTAGATGCCTAAAGAAGAAAAGATAGCTATCCAGAATCACCAAACAAGACAAATGACTTATGATATCAATATCTTCTTCAGGGTAAAATCTCACTACCTAAATATACATATTTCCCTACTATTCAGTATAATGGTAGTTGTGATTCACTTAAAAATCAAAGCTGGCTTTGGAATTGGACAGTGGCTCTCCTTCTCTAAATCCAGAGATTTAAAAAAAAAATCCAGAGTTTCTGTCTCATATCAGGAGCCACCTGGTGAGGGACAGAAGGGAGATAAAATCTAGTGACAAAGTTATCAAAATTCTGCTTTAAAAAACTCTACTCCCCATACATATTTTTGTCTTTATGGTACCTTTCTTTGAATATATGTCTATTGAAATTAAACTTTCTGTTTTGATATGAATAATGTCTAAGTTTTCCACAGTAAACAATAAATTTTCCTATAGTAATCTTTGAAGTTTCCAGGAAGATGATGGTGCCCCATAGCAATGATTCCACCTGGTTCATATGATGCTATTCAGCTGATAGCACCACTTAAAGATCAGCTTTGAACTACAAACTGCTCAGAACAATTTGAAGGTGGCTAGTTGAGATCCAACCTCACAAACTACTCTAGTTAGGACTTGAGACAAGCCCTGCACTTTCCCATGATGCATTGACTGAATGATACAGCTATCTCTCCCAGGTCTTAACAATCAACCCAAGCTTTTCTTTCAGGATCCCGTAAAGATACCATCACCTCCAGACAGTAGGAAGTAAATTTAAGAATGTCACACCCACATTCCCAAGAGGCAGGATGGTGGTTTTTGGTTGTTCAATGGATTAGGGATATTATAGATATTATAGGATAAAAGGGTAGATTATTGAATATACTCTGAAAAGAAAAATGAAGGATATAGTTGCTTGTATTACGTGCTTACTCAGTTCATATTATTTCCTTCTTGGGTTTCTGAGGGAGTTGAAGACTAGATAGTTGTAGTTTCCCTTGTTTACCTGACACAGAAAGCAAATTATGATAGAAAATAAATTAGGTGCAAGACTTTGGACTCAATAAGGTAGGATAAATATGAAATATTTTCTCTGAATTTGTCAAATGCAAGTGGACTAGACATTGTTGATATATTTATTGCCTGTATATATTATATATGTAGTTATTATACTTATTATATATGGTTTTTCTTACATTAGTTATAGCTTTCTTTTTATTTTAGACAAAAAGAAAAAATGTAGTGGCATTTTCACTTGTATTTTAATAAATAAAACTTGTCTGAGGAGCAGAAAAGTAAAACAGCCACACTGGTCAGCCTTACAGACCAGGCAGCAGTGACACACATCTTTATCCCAGTAGCCACACTAGTTTGCCATAGAAACCAGGTGGTAGTGGTACATGCCTTTAATCCCAGAGCTAAAGAGAATTATGAAACTGGAGGAGACAGCCCTCAAACTCAGTCTCATTCTGAGATTCCTGGAGGCAGGATTGCCATTTTCAGACTGAAGTTGAGGTAAGAGCAGTGACTGGCTGTTTTGCTTTTCAGATCTTCAGGTTGAACCCCGATTTCTCTCTCTGAGTTTTTATTAATC
>PVIU01023081.1:0-28126 GCA_004026605.1 Ondatra zibethicus | reverse complement strand
ACAAATAATGCTGCTATGAACATAGTTGCACAAATGCTTTTGTAGTATGATTGGGCATCTCTTGGGTATATTCCCAAGAGTGGTATTGCTGGATCCTAAGGTAGGTTGATTCCCAATTTCCTGAGAAACCGCCACACTGATTTCCAAAGTGGTTGCACAAGTTTGCATTCCCACCAGCAATGGATGAGTGTTCCCCTTATTCCACATCCTCTCCAGCATAGGCTATCATTGGTGTTTTTGATTTTAGCCATTCTGACAGGTATAAGATGGTATCTCAAAGTTGTTTTGATTTGCATTTCCCTGATTGCTAAGGAAGTTGAACATGACCTTAAGTATCTTTTGGCCATTCGAACTTCTTCTGTTGAGAATTCTCTGTTCAGATCATTACCCCATTTTTAATGGGGTAATTTAGCATTTTAATGTCTAGTTTCTTGAGTTCTTTATATATTTTGGAGATCAGACCTTTGTCTGATGTGGGGTTAGTGAAGATCTTCCCCCATTCAGTAGGATGCCCTTTTGTCTTAATGACAGTGTCCTTTGCTTTACAGAAGCTTCTCAGTTTCAGGAAGTCCCATTTATTCATTGTTGCTCTTATTGTCTGTGCCACTGGGGTTTTACCTAGGAAGTGGTCTCCTGTGTCCATGTATTGCAGGCTACTTCCCACTTTCTCTTCTATCAGGTTAAGTGTGGTCGGATTAATATTGAGGTCTTTAATCCATTTGGATTTGAGTTTTGTGCATGGAGATAGATAAGGATATATTTTCATTCTCCTACAGGTTGACATCCAGTTATGCCAGCACCATTTGTTAAAGATGTTTTCATTCTTCCATTGTATACTTTTAGCTTCTTTGTCAAATATGAGTTGTTCATAGGTTTGTGGATTAATATCCGGGTCTTTGATTCGATTCCATTGGTCAACGTCTCTGTTTTTATGCCAATACCAAGCTGTTTTCATTACTGTAGCTCTGTAATAGAGTTTGAAGTCAGGGATGGTAATGCCTCCGGAAGTTCCTTTATTGTATAGGATTGTTTTGGCTATCCTGGGCTTAAAAATAGTGTTTTATGTATAGTTTCTAGCCAAATTCTAAGCACAAAATGGATTCCCATTGCTTTATTTGTGTTCTAACAGATTGGGAGATTGCCTGCTGTCCACAAGGTCATATATTAATGTTTCTATTTGGAGTATATTTCTAAAACTTCTACTCCATTATGCAGTGCAAAATTATACCCTGCCATTTCCACTCACGTTATGTAAGTTTCAGCAATATCATCTTCTATAGCAAGTAAAATTTTTAGTAGCTTATGATACTTTATTTCCTCTCTATGTCTGTCATTCTCTCTGGCTGGCCTTAAACTGGTGGTCTTCCTTGAAAGGGTAGTAAATCTCCATGCCTGAGTGAAAATGCAGTTCTTGCTGAAAAAGACTCTCTGTGGATCATTAAGATATTTAGGAAACCATTACTCCACCCCCTGATAGCTCTGCAATGTCATAAAGCCTTGGAGTTTCGTTTAGTAACTGAATTATATTCCTTTAATCAGAAAATGGAAAAGATACAATGGAGAGAAATGCCTATTTCTTAACCATTTATGTCTGAAAGTAACCTATTCAACTTTCATTTACTGCTTTAAATGGAATATGCACAAAGATAGAGATAAACATTCAGATAGAGATACATAAGTGGATATAGAGATGAAAATAGAGATGGTATAGACACAGATATAGAAATGCTAGTAGGATTAAGAGCACAGTTTCTGGTGGTGCAGTTCTTCTCCAAAACACTAATACTAATAAACTCCAAAACTCTATACTAATAAAAGAGTATGGGTATTTGAATAGCAGCCGTATGATGTGTGCCCATTTACTCCTAAATTAATGAATTGCTGTAGGCTCCTATCTACCTTGTGATCGAGTCATAATGGCAATTGACATTTCTAAAAGATTATAGAAAAAATAGACATTGACATGATTGATGGGAAGAAGAGTGAAAAACAAGAACTTACACAGTAGGAAAAACTTGTACTGAGTTTTATGGTTAATAAAGAAATTCCAAATCTGAATGAAAGACAGATGGAAAGAAGGGAAAGCTGTACTATCTTCTATCAAATCTGCAGGTTAGTTCCAATCCTAAAGTTCAGCATATAATGACCACGCATTGTTTTTAAATTCAATTCCAATACCTGATGACTTCTTCCCCCAGCAGCCTGTGTAGCACCTTTTGATACTAGGAGAGCTGGTTATTAGGGACACTCTCTTTTTTAAATTTTATTTTAATATTCTTTTATTTTTATCTTTTAATTTTTAATTGATTTTATGGAGCTATATATTTTTCTCTGCTCCTCTCCCTACCTCTCCCTTCCACTTCAACCCTTCCCCAAGGTCCCCATGCTCCCAATTTACTCAGGAGACCTTGTCTTTTTCTACTTCCCATGTAGATTAGATCCATGTATGTCTCTCTTAGGGACCTCATTGTTGCCTAGGTTCTCTGGGACTCTGGATTGTAGGCTGGATTTTCTTTGCTTTATGTCTAAAAGCCACTTATGAATGAGTACATATGATAACTGTCTTTCTGGGTCTGGGTTACCTCACTCAATATGATGTTTTCTAGATCCACCCATTTGCCTGAAAATTTCAAAATGTCATTATTTTTTTCTGCTGTGTAGTACTCCATTATGTAAATCTACCACATTTTCCTTATCCATTCTTCAGTCAAGGGGCATTTAGGTTGTTTCAGGTTCTGGCTATGACAAACAATGCTGCTATGAACATAGTTGAGCACATGTCCTTGTAGTATGATTAAGAATCCTTTGGGTATTTACCCAAAAGTGGTTTTGCTGGATCTTGAGGAAGGTTGTTTTCTAATTTTCTGAGAAATCACCATACTGATATGTAAAGTGGCTGTACAAATTTTCATTCCCACCAGCAATACAGGAATGTTCTCTTTTCCCAACATCCTCTCCAGCATAAGTTGTCACCAGTGTTTTTGATTTTGGCCATTCTTACAGGTGTAAGATGGAATCTCAGAGTTGTTTTGATTTGCATTTCTCTGATGGCTAAGGATGTCGAGCATTTCCCTAAGTGTCTTTCAGCCATTTTAGATTCCTCTGTTGAGAGTTCTCTGTTTAGGTCTGTACCCTATTTTAATTGGATTATTTGTTCTTTTGATGATCAATTTCTTGAGTTCTTTGTATATTTTGGAGATTAGCCCTCTGTCTAACATGGGGTTGGTGAAGAGAAGCTTCCTAATCAGTACCAAATTTATTCTTTTGTTTCCTGTGACCGAACTGTATGGTATCTTGGGCAGTGTGTTTCACCATCATGTACTGACGGGCAACCAAGAGTAATGGTCACAAACTACCACCATCTTAAAGTTCTTCATGATCTGACACCTGATGGATCTATCAGACTTTATTTCCTGGTATTTTTCTTTGATCTTTGATCAGGAATTTATTCTTGCTGCCTTATAAACAAGATAAATAACAGTCTCATACTTATGCTATCATGTCTTTTTTCTATAATGTAAAATTTCATACTGGGTTCTTCCTATACATTCAAATATTATGAATCCATCAAACAGAAGTTAACCTGGAGTTGCCTGTAAAATCATCCCCTGTAATTTAATTTGTATTGTGCTGTGTGAATATTATAGTAACAGTGTGGTTTATAAAGTTTGGATTGTTTAGTATTATAAGAGGTTTTATGTATTTGGCTTGTAGGGCATTGACTTTCTTTTCTTGTTTTTGTGTTGTTATTTTAAGTAACCCTAATAACAGTACTCAGCCAGCATTACTTTAAAAATATGAAGTTGATTTAGCTCAGAGTTTGCGAGCCTGAAAAATAAAACACCGGAAGCACTGACAAGGGATCCTATAACAATGATTGAGTCATATGAAGGAGGAAGTGGCAGTGTCAGGAAACAGGAGGCAAGAAAATGGGTGGTTCAAGGATTAGTCTCATTCTTTTGACAATCTGTTCTCAGGAAAGAGCAGGATAACCAGGGAAACTACTTAAATAACTTCTGAGAGCAACAATGATCTAAGGACCACTCACTAGGTCCAATCTCTGCAAGGTTTGTAATTCCCAGCATGGATATCTTGAGAATTTAGCTCCCAGTACATAAAACTTAAAGAAAAACCACATAGTTCTTTATGTTTTTAACTAACAAAATTTTTGTAGCATTGGGGGAAACAAAACGTATGACTTATCCTGTTTATTTCTATGGCATCAAAAAATAGTATGCAATGATGAAGAAAATCTTTAGGGTTGGCAAGATACTTAGCCCTGGAGGGGATCCCAAGTGTCCACGGGCATGTACCCAGCTAGGTATTCGGGCAGCAGAGGAGAGGGTGCCAGAACTAGCCTTGTCCCATAGTCACATTGATGAATATCTTGATCACCATTATAGAAATTTCATCCGATGGATGGAGATAGAGACAGAGACCCACATTCACATCAGAGCAATAGATTGAGCTCCCAAGGTGCACTTTAATGAATAATTTTAAATGTGGGTCTCTATTTGCCTGTAAAAAGTACAAGGTAATTGCACTATGCAATCTGTTGATTAGAGAAACACACTTTTAAAATTTCTACATTTATTTATTTGTATTTCTGGGTCTTGAATTCAATGCATATTATTACACATATATTCTGCAATTGAAATATTCTCCTAGCCTTTTAAATAATTTTTAAAACTATCTTACCTTGGATATATATATATATATATATATATATATATATTCCTTTAATGTGATTTAAGGAGAATTTTAAGTATCAATAGAAGGTTTAAATACCTAATGCAAGAGTTCAGGTTTGTCTACATACTTCTAATGTGAACTTAATGAAGAAGGCAAAATTATAAATATTTTTCCTAAAAATGTGGATGATAATAATATCCTTAAGTCTTTTGTAAAGATTGAATAATGCAATGATTACTATTGTAATTTTTGTTGGGCTCTGATTCTCCTTTAATAACTATACCCAGAAACTAACAAGAGAATATGCATGATTAAATTGGCTTATAGATACATCACAAAAGAGCATGCTGCTGAATTATATTCTTGATAAGATTCTAGGCCCTTCATGTTTATATTAATATTTAATTTTTTAGACAGTATAGAAAACTTAATTGTGTGTCTAGCCCAAAACTTGAAACTGATAGATGTTTGCAACAGATAATACTGATTGTCACCATGACAGGAACTAGAATCACATTAGAGACAAATATCTGGGCTTGTCTTGTCTATGACAACATTTCAGATTAAGATTTTCAAGGTGGGAAGATCCATCCTAAATGTAGGTAGTAGTATTCTGCATTCTGTGATGTCAGACTGGAGAGAAGGATTAGCTGGTAAGGTGGTCAATGGATTAAGGTATTTGCTCACAGTTCAGCTGGCCTGGGTCAGTCCCCAGAAAACACATTGGAGGAAAGAGAAAATCAGTTTCCCAAACTTGTCCTCTAACCTCCATACTGGAGTTGGTCAATGCATATGCAGGTGCACACATAAGCATATGTGTGCACATGCCCACACATATACACACACAATAAACAAATGAATGAAAAAATAAATAAATTCAAATTTGGATTGAATTTTTATAAATTGTTTGAGAATTTAAATTTTAAAAAGGAGGAAAATAGAGTTGGAGATACATTTTTTAGTTTAAAATCCTTTCTGCTTTTACACAGCACCCCAGGTAGATTCTCAACACCCACATCTAGCAGCTCACAACTTCCTGTAACTCTAGCTCTGTGAGACCAGACACCCTCTTCTGTCCTGTGTGAGCATTGTCTGTTCATGTGGCATTCAGTTTGTCTCACACACATACACATTAATTAAATAAACAATAAAAATAAAAATATTTAGAAAAGGAGCTGAGCCCAAGCCTTCATTTCTCACTTATTCCTGACGATGAACTCAACGGCATGAGTTACCTCAAGCTCCTGTTGCACTGTCTTCCTCAAACTGTGAAACACAATAGAGCCCCTTTTCCTCAAGTCACTTGTCAAGTATTTTGCCACAGAAAAGTAGTGACTATAGCTGTGAGATCCAAATTTGTCTTCACATTAATCTGATTCTAATGCCTAATTTTCTCAAGGTAAAACTCTGATAGGTTTCACCCATATTTTTTCAAGAGTAAAATAAAAAGAAAGTGTTTTCCTTAAGTGAATAAAAACTATTTTTTGCATTTCATCAATGTATGAGAGGTGATATGACATGAACAGAGATCTGCCTTACATGTCTGATATATTTATGAAGAATTTTTTTTGATGTTTGATGTGAGATTCCCTTTGTATGCTGTGAATATGATTGGTTAATTAATAAAGAAAACTGGCTTGGCCTGCTAGGGCAAAAGAATAGAGGTAGGCAAAGAAAACTAAACTGAATGCTGGGAGAAAGGAGGTGGAATCAGAGAGAAGCCATGTAGCTTTGCCAGAGACAGGCGCCAGAACTTTAGCCACTAAACCATAGCCACATGGCAATACACAGATTAAAAGAAATGAGTTAAATTAATATGTGAGAATTAGCCAATAAGAAGCTAGAGCTAATAGGCCAAGCAGTGATTTAATAAATACAGTTTCTGTGTGAATGTTTCAGGGCTGGGCAGTCAGGAACCAACAAGCGGCCTCCTGCTACAGATGTCCCTCTCTTTTTGTCCTCAAAGCATTGCAGTTTCAAGAACTAATAAGCAGTACTTCCGTTTTGAAGGTGAAGAATGACGTTTGTTTGAATATGTGTATATACACATGAACTGCTCTAAGATTCTCAAAACTTAAAAGATATCTTTCAAATTTATTCTTTGTGTCTCCACTCAAATCTACCCAGATAACAATATATTATCAGTAATTACCACTAATACAAACAGGTTGTTGGAATACTGATTTAAGCTTTATATGTGTTAATAGAATCTTAGTCCTAGTAGAGAATATACAAAGAATGTATTAAGTTATATTATATTTTGTCCAGTTTTTTTGTTTTTTTTCCTTTTAAATATCAATCCCAGTTCCTACTCCCTCTTCTCCTCCCATTCCCTTCACATTTTCCCCCACCCCACCCCCTAGCCACTCCCCAGCAAGAGGAAGGCACACTAATCCCAGTAAGGACCAAGGCCTGCCCCATTTTATCCAGGCTGAGCAAGGGATCCCTCCAAAGAGAATAGGTTCCAAATAGCCAGTACAAGCAGCAGGGATAAATCCTGGTGCCACTACCAGTGCCCTGCATTCTGCCCCAGCTGTACAACTCTCACCCACATTCAGAGGGTCTAGCTTGGTCCTATGCTGGTTCCTTCCCTGTCTGTACCAGAGTTGGTGAGCTCTCATTAGCTCATGTAAACTGTTTCAGTGGGTGTCCCCATCATGGTCTTGACCTCTTTGCTCATATTGTCATTCCTCCCACTCTCCAACTGGACTTTGGGAGTTCAGACCATGGCTCCGCTGCAGGGGTCTCAGCCCTGTCTCCATCACTTGTTGGATGAAGGGTCTATGGAACATTTAAGATAGTCATCAATCTGACTAGGAGGCCAGTTCTGGTACCCTTTCCACTATTGCTTAGGGTCTTAGCTGGAATCATCCTTGTGGATTCCTGGGAATTTCTCTAATGCCAGGTTTCTTGCTAGCCCCATAATGGCTCCTTCAATCAAAATATATCTTTCCTTGCTCTCATCTCTGTCTTTCCTCCATCTCGACTATTCCATTCCCTCAAGTTCTCCTTGCCCATCCCCTTCTCCGCTCCTCTTCCCCTTCTCTCCTCCCTTTTCCCCCTACCCCATGCTCCCAATTTTGTCAGGTGATCTTGTCTATTTCCCCTTTTCAGGTGGATCTATATATGTTTCTCTTAGGGTTCAATTTGTCACTTTGCTTCTCTGGGGTTGTGGACTATAGGTTCTCCTTTGCTTTACAGCTAGTATCCACTTATGAGTGAATATATACCATGCTCATCTTTCTGGGTCTGGGTTACCTCACTCAGGATGATTTTTTTCTAGTTTCATCCATTTGCATGCAAATTTCAAGACGTCATTATTTTTCCCCCACTGAATAGTACTCCATTGTGTAAATATACCACATTTTCTTTATCCATTCTTTGGTTGAGGGGCATATAGGTGTTTTCATGTTCTGGCTATTACAAATATTGCTACTGTGAACATTGTTGAACAAATGTCCTTGTAGTATGATTGAGCATCTTTTAGGTATATGCTCAAGAGTGATATTGCTGGTTCTTGAGGTAGGGTGATTCCCAGTTTTCTTAGATATTGCGATATTGATTTCCAGAGTGGTTGTACAAGTTTGCATTATCACTAGCAATGGAGGAGTCTTCCCCTTACTCCACATTCTCTCCAGTATAAGCTATAATTGGTGTTTTTTGTCTTAGCCATTCTCACAAGTATAAGATGATATCTCAGAGTTTTTTGATTTGCATTTCCCTGATGGCCAAGGATGTTGAGCAGTTAGTTGTTCCTTAAGTGTCTTTTGGCCACTTGAGATTCTTCTGTTGAGAATTCTGTTTAGATCTATACCCCATTTTTAATTGGATCATTTGGAATTTTGTTGTGTTGTTTCTTGAGCTCTTTATATATTTTGGAGATCAGTCTTCTGTCTGATGTGGGGTTGGTGAAAATCTTTTCCCATTCAGTAGGCTGCCTTTTTGTCTTATTGACTATGTCTTTTGTTTTACAGAAGTTTCTCAGTTTCAGGAAGTCCCATTTACTTATTGTTGTTCTCAGTGTCTATGCTAACTGGTGTTATATTTAGGAAGTAGTCTCCCAGGCTCATGCATTGAAGACTACTTCCAATTTTCTCTTCCATCGGGTTCAGTGTGGTCGTATTTGTATTGAGGTCTTTAATTCATTTGGACTTGAGTTTTGTGCATGGGGATAGATATGTATCTATTTGCATTCTTATACATGTTGACATGAAACTATGCCAGTACCATTCGTTGAAGATGCTTTCTTTTTTTTCCAGTGTATAATTTTAGCTTCTTTGTCAAAAATCAGGTGTTCATAGTCAGTTTCCTACTTTTAGGATGTAAATTCCATGAGAGTATAACAGTTTCTTTCACACTCCTGAACCTAGTGCATAGCCTTGTGTACAAACATAGCTTTTTAAATTACTAGTTAAATGAATGAATATATAAGCAATAAATCAATGTCATTTCATGGCATTCCTCTTCTTTTATACTGAACCAGACTATTTATTAACATTTAGTGACTTGAAACAGATCAAAGAATATTATAGTTGTTATTTGTGAAGCCTTCAATAAACTGCTCAGTTAATTGAATTCCCTGGTCAGCTACCTGTAACCTCCGTCTCATTCATAAAACCCATTATCCTATATTGATACTTTCTCTCATAGTTATGAAGACAATGACCTTAGCAACAAATGACATTTTTTTTCTATTTACCAGCTAAGTCTAAATGTCTTGAGTTATATACTTTCCTGAAAGAACTGCAGTCATCTAGCTTTTCCTCTATAACTGTATACAGGTTAGAGAAATAGGAGGGAAAATAACTTGTCTTTTAGTTTATGACACCATGAAATCACACTTTTATCAGATATACAAAAAGAAAAATGTATCAACAGATAGCTTAAATTATGAGAAGACAACTTAGCTTTCTCTCTTTCTAGCCTCATCCATCTTTCTTTGTCAATTACTTATCCACAGTCTTGCAAAACAAAGGCACATACACAATATGACATTGTGATATATGGCAAGAAACTGGAGTCTGAAGTTGAAACCATTAACTAAATGTGTATGGTTTATAACTTAAACATTTTTTGCAAAAAAAATAATATCCATACCCATAAAACTAATGCCATTTTAGGTTTCTACCCACTTATAATCGAATGACCTCTAACAAGTAGATGCTCTAAATACTTGGCTATGGCATCTGTATTCATATACTAGGATTTCTAAAACAAACACTACACACAGTCGCCTTTAAAACAACAATTTGTTTCCCCATAGACTGGAAATCAGAAATTGAAGTACAAGCAAGGGTAGTTTTTTTTTCTATGATCCCTCTCTCTCTTTGGACTACAGATGGTCTTTTCTCTATTTGCATACACAGTCAGATTTTATTAGGACCCACCTTAACAACTTAATGTGAACTTTAATACCTCTGTAAATACCAGATTTCATCTAGCCATTTGAGTCTTGAGGATCAGTCTAGACCTGCTATGGATTTTGTCGGACAAAATGAGTGCAGTATAGGGAGGAGCTGCATTTTCACACGTGCATTGACTGGTGATTAGCATGCTATCTAGGAGAAAATAGGCACTTGCTAAATGACAGCTGCCTTTGAATATTGAATTTGTTTTTCTTAATGTTTAGACAGAAATGAGTGGCCAATTTAGCTGAATGGCGTCAGTGGATACACAGAATTACAGCCTTAAAACTCCATTTCTAAAAGAGTAGATTTGGGTATTTCAAAAAGATCTACAGCAGGTTGAAATGGAATGTCACAATGAAAGGAGCCAAATCCTAAGAAGATATTAAAAATTAAGCATTCCCAGCTACTCAAAGTATAGATTATACAAATACTAGAGAGAATATGATGAAATAAATTTGCCATAAAATTATGCTGCCATGATAGTATTGAGTATGTCTCATCTGGGCTTCCTATAAAGATCACTCTTTTCTGCCACAAATAATCCACATAAAGTTGCATAGCCTATTACAGAAGCCATAGTATTGTTGTTACACTGAGTGGTGTGTTGAAGCAGGCTACCACCAACCCACAAGAGCTGATCATTGTATTTTGAATCATCTTTCATACTAACAGGTAAACCATTGGTGGTATTCATCAACTGTAGTTGAAATAGTCTTGCAGTAGAAATTGGAAAATCAGGGCAGAGATTTGGAAAGATTGTTTTAGATGTTTAATAATACAAATCTCTGCCTTTGCTTTCAGAGTTTCAGTAGGGTGAGCAGCCCTATCTCTGCAAAGAGTATTTACTTTTGTTGTCCGATCATTTCAGGGTATAATTTTGAAGCTCTAAAACTTCCAGTCCCTAACACCTGATATTGCACACTCCAATAAATAAATAAAGAAAGAAAGAAAGAAAGAAAGAAAGAAAGAAAGAAAGAAAGAAAGAACCTGTTATTCCAAAATTTCACCTAGTCTACTTTTTTTTGAGTCTAAGGTTGAATAAGTACTTCAGTTGTTCTGATTGCCATTGACCTTCATAGGATTATCTGTTCAGTTTTCAATGGTAAGCAAGATGAAATGTAACTCCCCTTTTATCTTCTCATCAAGCATTTTGCAACATGTTTATACTTGGAAAGTGTACTCAAACCATTAATTTGATATTTTTAACAGTTACAGAACATAATGATATGGGAGGAATAACATTACTGTGGCATTACTCACAATCAAAGCACAGCAAGTTTATTTTTCTTTAGCTCAAATACACATCTTAGAGCTTATAATGAAACACAGATCTCTAAACCAATTCTTAGAACAATCAGTGCACCTGTTTTACTGTCTGTGCAGCTCTCTCATATAAATATATAAGCTCTTGCAATGCAAGCCCTAGCCCTCATTCTTTTTGTTCATATACCAAAAAAGGATTTTTAAATTGTATTCATTATTTGAGAATATCATACAATATGATTTTGTTCATATTCAACCTTAATTCCCTAACTCTCCCAAGATCCATTCCACCATCCACCCAATTTTTCACCAGGTCGTGGTGGTGCACACCTTTAATCCCAGCACTTAGGAGGCAGAGGCAGACAAATCTCAGTAAGCTTGAGGCAAGCCTGGTCTACAAAGTGAGTTCCAGCACAGCCAGGGCTATTACACAGAGAAACTCTGTCTCAATAAAACAAAAATGAAGAACAATTTGCTCTGCCCAAATATTCTTGAAAGTGTGGTCTTCCAGTGGAGGATGTTAACGTGCCTGGTGTTATACTCTTGGAGGAAACAGAAACTGCTGTTCCCAGCTGCTAGCAATTGCTAAGAAATCCATGGCTAGGGTTGGTCCATGATGTGATTTGGTCTCTCTTGGGATTACACAGTGCTTCTGCATACTGCCACAGATGCTGTGAGTTCATATGTGTAGCTGCCCCCTTATGTCCAGTAGACGTTCCCTTGTAGTCATCCACTGCCTCTAGCTCTTACACACTTTCCACCCTCTCATTCACAATGATCCCTGAGTATGTAATATAAATATCCCATTCTTTCTGGACATTCTGTAGCCTTTTGTTCTCTGTGCCTTGAGCATCTGTGTATCTCTGTATTAATCACTGTCTACTGCAAACAGAAGCTTCTCTGATGAAAGTTTATTGATACATTAATCTAAGGTTATAATGATAAAACAATGTTAATTGGTATAATTTTATGTCCATTTAGCAGAATAATAGTAGTTTTTCCCTTAGGACCTATGACTTGTCTAGGCATAGGTTCTTGTACCAAAAGTTAGTGTCCAGATATGGGTTTCATCTTGTGGATCAGGAATTACATTAAAATAGTAAGTGTTTGTTTGCTCCCATGATGTTCATACCACTATTGTACAAGTGGGTATGTATTGCCAGATCATTCATTATTATAGTTCACAGGGTTCACAGCTGACTAACACTGATGATGTCTTACCTCCTTTGGTGGTGTTCACCTTCACTGTGAAAGCTAGACATTAGGGTTGAGGCTTCCAAGTCAATTTCTTTCTGTTCTATGACTAAATTATTTTGTATCTTTAGCAATAGGGCTTTACCATCAAGTCCTAGTGGGTAATCAAAGAGTATTGACAATTTCAAGTATTATCTGGGGTCTACTGTATCCCACTAGCCAAGAATTTCAAAAGAACTAACCCATTTCTAGCACAGGGATTTATATTTCTTTGTCTCTGCTGTCTAGTAGGGACATTGCTGCCTTATTATATAGTAAGTCCATTTTAAGTCTCTCTGTCTCTGACTCTCTCTGCCTATCTGTCTCTGTCTCTCTCTGTCTCTCTCTGTCTCTCTCTGTCTCTCTCTCTGTCTCTCTCTCTCTCTCTCTCTCTCTCTCTCTCTCTCTCTCTCTCTATCCGTGTGTGTGTGTGTATCTGTGTGTCTGTGTGTGTGTGTTGTATGTTAGGCAGCTTCTACAGTAGTAGGATTCCATATGACTTTTTCTAAAATCTTTTGTGTTATTTATACCTTCCCACAGTCCCTCTTTTACTCTGTCCTCCTCCAACTACAATTTAACCCTTTCTGTCCCATTAGTTCTCTTAAACCCTTTTTACTAGCAGATTCTATCCTTCAGCTCCCTTCCCTTAAAAGTTTCTCCCCAGAGCCCCTTAAAAATTTCCTGGCGTCTATGGGTATTCTAAGTGAAATAAACACATAAAAAACCTCAATTAAGGAAAAACATGCGATATTTATCTTTGTGGGTCTGGGTTACCTCATTTTCATACACACAACTTACGTTTTATAGATTCATACACAAATTCACACAAACATACACAGAGAGAGAAGAAATTTTAAAAGGATGAAAGACTATCATTAGTCGCAGCAGAAGCTGAGTATTTTTATGTACTGTGCATCTTTTGAGGCAATGTCATAAAGTGCCTTTTACAGTGACTCAAATAGATACAATCATACTCACTTAGTACATGAGGAAACTGAGACCTAGAAATGTTACATACTTTGTGGAAATACCTAAAAGTCCTAATCAGGATCACTAATTTTAAAAAGTTTAAAATTAAATTCCATGGTTAATGTAAAACAAAATTTTTCTTTCAAGTCACATACATTGTTCTCTTATAAACAATAGTATATGTATTTATTATGGTGTCTCTTTCTAAAGTTTTAGAAACCAAGCCGAAGAGATTACATTATTTGGTCACATTCACACAATTAGTATGGGGGCATAATTAAGAATTAAGTTTACAACTAATATCTGAGGCTAGAGAGGGTTTGGTGGTTAAGAGCATTGTGTGCTCTTTTAGAGGACACCCATTCGTTTTGTAGCATCCATATCATGACTCATAAATATCTGTAACTCCAGTTCCAGAGAATCCTATGCCCTCTTCTGGCCTCCATAGGAACCAATAGATTATATTCCCCAGTCATAATAGACATACTCAAAAATAAAGGCAAATACATCCAAATGTAGGAGCCAGAGGGTTTGAGAACATAATGAGAACATGGCCCACAGAATCAACTAAGCAGGGCTCATAGGAGACTTAAAGTGACAGTCATGAAGCTTGTATGGCTCTGACCTAGGTTCTCATATGTTATGGTTGTGTACCTAGGTGTTCTTGTGATATTCCTAACAGTGTGGGTAGGAGTATCTCTGACTCTTTTCTGTACTCTGGGGACCGTTTTATTCCTAAGAGTTTGCCTAGTACAGCCTTGACATGACAGGTTTTTTCCTAGTCTTATTCCATCTTGTTATGTTGTGTTTGGTTGATATCCCTAGAAGATCTGCTGTTCTCTGATGAAAAACTGAGAAGGAGTGGATCTGGGAAGCTGGGAGGTGGAAACAGACTGTGAAGAGTGGAGGGTGTGGAAACTGTGATCAGGATGTAACATATGAGAGAAAAATTTAAAAAATCTACTAAAAATCTTGTGATTCTTAATTCAGAGTCATTCCTACTCTAAAACAAAGGGAAAAAAACTGGTAAAAAAAAATACAGCTTGCTACCTTTTGAATTTTCTCATTCACAGACTGTTTGTTGAGTTTCTCTCTTCATTCTTGCTCCTGTCTAGCAAGAGGTATTGCTTTTGATATTTTTTATTGGAAGCATTCATTTATTGGTCACATACAAAAGTTTTCTCTTCTTAATATTATAAGTTGATACCTCAAACAAAAATAAAATATATATGTCTCAGGACCTCCAAAGAACAACATAGTAGTACATTATTGGTGGTACCACTTTATAGATATTCAGCCATTATTTAAACCCCAATAAGAAATTAATGTAAAACCATACTAATAAGTTAATTATTACCATAACTGCACAAGAGATGATAGCTCTGAACAATTTGTAATACACCCTAAATTCTAATAACCAGTAAATATTCCCCCAAACAAGTATTATGATTTGAAGTACTAAAACTATTTTTAAAAGACGAATCTCCATTATTTCAATTAAAATTTGTTAGTCTTTGAGTATGTGCCAAGTGATATTTTGAATACTAAGAGTAAAATCAAAGCAAGATACATTCTGATTTTGACATTTTTTCATGAAGCTAACATTTTTCTAAAGACTAAAGAAAGGTCAAGCAATGGAAATAAAAATAAAGTTATTGTAAACAACAATCATCATAAAATAAATGAATAAAAATTAAAGAATGGCAGAAAAAATGAGACACACATTTTTATTTGATGGCCACTGAAGGTTTTAATAATTTATTACTTAATAAACAAATATAAATACTTGTATGCTTTGTGTCTGTGGATTGAACCAACTACAGGCTGAAAATAGTCATAGAAATAATATCTGTATTGATAAGATGCCAAGATTTTTAAAAATTTTCTGAAATAAAATGTTATAAAGAGCACTTACATACTTACATTGTGTTAGACACTATAATTAAGCTACAGATAATTTAAGTATATGAGAATATATATACATATATATATGTTCCATAATAATAAAATTCATGAATTTTACTGTCCATGGACTATCTTAGAACCAATAACTGATGATGAAATATAGTCTCTCTATAGTTGTATAGTATATATTAAGAGCAAAAATTACTCTTTCTTTTAGATGATTAATTTATTGGAGAATAGAAATTATTCTTAACAAAAGAGGAATAATAAGACCATCTTCATTTATTAAGATGTAATATACAATAACAATATTTAAATGAATACATACGTGAAATATATACACACATTCATGTTTTTCCGTTTGCATGGAGATGGTTAAAACAATACAACCAAAAATAAGCCATGATGTTATATGTTTTGGAATAAATGAATTTGAGGAAAATTATAATATAATTTTATTGTGATAGCTTTTTGGAAGCTGTATTTTCAGTTAATTTTAGGTCCAATTTAATCAATTTTTCTTTTAGTATTACCTAAAGGATGTTTTTCACATATAAGAAAATAGAAAGGCACTACTTTCCTGGATATTTTTAACATTCCATTGTTTTAATCTCATGCTATTTAAAAAATATAGAAAGTCATTAACTGTTCTTTGTCTTAGAAATGAACTCTCTCCAAGTCTGTGTATGCCATTTTCCACAGATTTGGATTTCAGAAGTATAAAATGGTTTGTGGATTGAGCAGACTCATCAAGGTGGATTTTCAAAATACAGTTTGCTTTCTTTCATTTTTCTTGTTTTATTTTTGTTGTTCACACAGTGAAAGAGAGTGGTGGCATTTATTACTAGAGATTTGTGGTTGATAATACCACATAGTGGGTAGCTGAAGAGGGTACTAGAGAGCAGTCATGAGAAAGATTGTCAAACATTTGGTTTGCCTCTTCTGGTTTTTCAGAGATGTTTCCAAAATTTTCTGACTATAAAGCTTTCTTGGTTTGTGAAGCTAGGTCTATCCTTCTCTAATACATAGAGTTGCTGTGTCAGGCACATAAAACTAGGAATACTGTAATAATTTAACAAGTATTAAGACAGATGGTAAAACAATGCCCTTAAGATAATTAGCTAAAGTCACCAAAAGTGGCACTTTGCACAAAAAAAAATATGTACGTTCTAAACAGAAACAGAATACTCTCCTAAGCAATGCCACCAGAGAAAAGCAATAAATGTACCAGATAAAAGGAGAATAGAGGCCTTTTTAGGCCCAAGAATGGAATCTGAGTTTATTTTGAAAAAAAGTGATCAGATTCCTTTGGAAATTTCTCACTTAATGCATTCTCCATTGTTCTACTAGATACTGTTGTATATGTCTGATATGTTGTCATAAAATCTTACACTTAGGTTATAGTTTAGGATGAGTATAGAGACAAATTTTTTTAGCTCTTTTGGTACAGTGGATTATACTTAAATAATACAAGGCATAATATGGGATGTCTTTCTGTATATGTGTTGCTTTTATTGGGTGATAAATAAAGCTGTTTCAACCAATGGCTTATCAGAGTAAAGCCAGGTGGGAAATCTGAACAGAGATAGAGAGAGAGAGTAGGAAGAGACAGGGAGATGCCATATAGCTGCCGAAAGAGAGAGATTCCAGAACCTTACTAGTAGGCCACACCCTCGTGATGATATACAGATTAATAAAAATGGGCTAATTTAAGATATAAGAGTTAGTTAATAAGACTGAGTTAATAGGCCAAATGCTGCTATAATTAATACAGTTTCTGTGTGATTATTTGGGTCTGGGCAGCCAGGAAATGAAAGCCATTTCTTCTACGAAATCATTTCTTCTATGACCTATAAAGGGATCTGACTTTCAAAGGCCAAAACATGGCAAAGTGGAAAAGTAAGAACATTGCCAGTGGCCCCAAAAGTTCTGCCTAGTGATACATGGCCCAATGTACTTGTTCAATATGCAATCTTCAAAATGTACCTCAGGCAATTTTGCATTCTCATAGGATTTCCATGCAATCATTAGCCAATTTCTGAATACCAGTTACTCAGCTGAAATTTCCGCAGTAAAGAGAGGAAATGAAAGGGTGAGCTTCAGGAATTCCCTTACTTAACTAAAGCTTGGTATGTTTCCTGGGAATAGAGAAACACATAGTCAACATCCTGATTATTCAAACCTCATCTTCCTCTTTATTAGTACTTAAGCTAAAAACAGAATGGACAATGATCAGGTATGCAAAGGCATTTCCTGAAATCTCTGACAAAACAATGTAAAATCTATGTGGCCAGAGTGTTACTTATGAAGCACATTTTTACTTGCCATTCTGTGTGACATTCTCTTGCTTTTGAATGGATAGTAGAGGGACTTTCACATGGTCAGTAAACATTGATTTAACTAAAAGCTGCATGTGTTTTAATTACGTAAACTGCTTCCTCATTGAACTAACATGCCACACTTGTTGGCACACTTTAAATAGTATTAATGGTATCAATATTGATATCAGTTATATAAACTGAGTACTTACTGTGTATTTTTCACTGTACATAGTGATTTCCACACTTTATTTCTCCATTTACTCTACTAAAATTATAATACAAGTGTTTCTCAAAGCAGTTTTTGAACCAATGCAAGTAAACTACTACCAGTCTTCAACGAGATAAACAGAGAAATGAAATGCAGAAACCTCTGTACTCACATTGATGGTTACAACACAATGTCTCTTTAAATTCCAATGTTATTCAGTTCATATGATTGTCAAACTTGGTGCAAACCATGTTATTGTCATGTGTGCCAAGACTCCATCACTTGTGGTATTTTAATATTCATTTATCAATTGACAACAAAACAGTTAGAAAGCTAACATAGTTACCTGCATCAAAAGATAGATATGACTTTACAGATTAAATTTTTGAACTGGCTACAAATGAACACCTGAAGATAAATTTTATAGTTGCAGCATTACTAACTTCATTGTGAATAAAAAGAACAGGTAACTAAAGCTTTGTGAAACTGTTTGAAAATCTCTTCCGTTTTGCCTATCAGAATACTTATGAGATAGATTTCTCTAGTATAATTGTTATTAAAACCAAACATAAAAGATATATGTGTATGTATATTATTGTTTATTATGAGTAATATTGTCACCATTGCAGACTAGATTATGCAGATTAATTAGCCAGAAGCAGGCTCATTTGTCACATTAAAATTTTAGATGCTGATATACACTGTGCATTACAGTGTTCATTAAGGCAGTCACTATTTCACTCATATATTCAAAAATTACTTCCATTTACACTTTCAATAAGTAAGGTTTTATTTAATTTTTCTTATAATGTTCTCACTGTATTTATTACAATCTAAATTTTAGGTCTGTTGAAATCTTATAAGAAGGTAGGCTTAGTGGACTCTGCATCCACCCTGCAAGCACAGACTTCTCAGAGCTCCTTCCTCTCTGGTCCATATCTGCCATCAGTTCACCTTGGATGATGATATAACTTCGCTGGTTGTCGACAACAGCTCCAGCATGTACAAAGCTGGCTTCATTGGTGACAATGCTCCCTGAGAGGTCCTCCTCTCCATCATGGGCCACTCACTGAACCAAGCACGATGGTGGGAATGGACCAGAAGGACTCCTATGAGAGCAACAAGGCTCAGAACAAGCAAGGAATTCTGACCCTGAATCTTGTTGTTAAAGGAACATTTGGGGTTTCTGTCTCATATCAGGAGCCATCTGGTATGGGACAGAAGGAAGACTTTAGGAAAAATTTTACTTTCTCCATGTCTATTTTGTCTATATCATATTCTTTATTGAATGTATGTCTCTATGTATAATGTTTAAGTTTTCCAAGGTGAATAATAGATTTTCCTACAGATCATTTTCCTGCAATAATCTTTGAAGTTTCCAGGAAGAAGATGGGGCCCCACAGCAACAACTCCACCTGGTTGAGATGACATCATGATGCTGATAGCACTACTATAAGACTGGTTTTTGGTACCAGCTACTGAAATGGTGCACCTTCTCATGATGTTCTAGCCAGAACTCCAAATAAGAACTTTAAAAAAAACCCTATCAACTGCTCAAAAATAGCTTTACTATACTAGATAGTAATTTTGAAACTTAACCATCACTTTACTTTTGCAGGATCCCATAAAGAGAACATCACCCCCATGACAGCAGGAAACAATTCTAGAGGATGACGCTCCCTATCCAAAAAGTTTTCCTCAGGGTTGTGAACACTATTTAGGGGTTGTTGATTGTTACTTGTATCAGGTGAGGGTTGGGGTGGAAACTATATTTCTTGTATCAGGTAGAGGGTTGGGGTGGAAGCAATGTTTGTTTGAAAAAAAAGGGAGGATTAACAATAGTGAGTAATAGAGTGAATACTTGTGAGCTATTATTTATAGATAATTTACATTGGTATAGTTTTTGTATATTGATACAAGTTCTAATTGTATTTGTTATTTCTGTTTACAATATTTGGCACCTATGCAAAATTATTCTGTCAGACTGTATACATGCATGTTTCTACCTCTGTTTAGGACATTTTTTATATTGATACAACTTTTAGAAAATAGTTTTGTATTGCATTGTATATTATTCTTACCTCTAAACAAGATACTTACACATTGTTTACATTTTGAGGTCAATGTCCTCATTTTCTGCACATTTGTTTACAGATTATTTAATATTCTGACATGAAGTCTTAGTCTTTAAATATTAATAGTTTGTTATTAATTAAGTTCTTTAAATACATAGAGATTGTATTCTGTCTAGATAGGTAATCTTCAACCACTTCAAGGATCTGTAGAACATGGCATTTAAAGAACTTAGGGTTCTATTGACATGAAACATGATTGCTTGCTCCTGACAGTACCAATCTATTCCCAAGAGAATGTTGAGCACCGAAGACAGTTCACTCAGAGTTTGTTTTCTTCTCGGCACATTTGGCCTTTGGGCAAGGGACTGCCCATTGCTCAACCACTGACAAAGTATATGGTATCCAGAAATGGATAAGCAGGACACAAAGAGAAAGACTGTCAAACCTTGCCAAGACAGGGTAGGACAGTTCTAAAATGTTTCCTGCCTCTGAAAATGGTCTTTCAGTTATGCTATGGCTTAGCCAACGTGGGTTGCTTCGACATTACAAATGAGACTTTGGGTGACTGCTCAGTTAGCTAATTGTCTCCATCATAAATTGCTCACTTTGGAAGCTGCTTGATGCAATTCCTGCTTGCTCAAGTAATATTACTTCCCTCTTAGGCCTTCAATAGGGTTAAAAATTAGGTAATCATAGCTACATTACTCTTACTAAGCCAAGCTTATTTCCAATACAAGATTTAGACTCTTTGGAATAGGATGTTTATTAAAATATTTGTCATGTGTTCCTTGCTTATTATTGCTCATGATGTTTATAATTTTATATTTGATATCTGTTCCTATTGTATATAGTTTTGTATTGGGTTTGGATCACTCTTGTTTAGACAAAAAGGAGAGATGATGGAGAAAGCCTTGTTAACCAATAGTTTTTAAGAGGCAGAACCTAGTTTGACATGGCTTTCTGGGACTGGGAGATAAACTCCTATGCACCACCCAGGTATGCTCTCTGTGTAGCTTCCTCATGGTTGAGCAGAGCCTGAAACTTCCATTCCTGTGGCATGAGTTTTCCCCTTCTGATGAATAAAATATAATTGTTTTATCCTTAGCTAGCCTGATTATTTCAACATCCTGAACCCAAAGGCCAAATGTGAAAAGATGACTCAGATCATGTTCAAGACTTTCAATAACCTTGCCCATAAGTCTGTCATCTTACCACCCTCATAGCAATGAACTAAGGATATGGGATCACCCACAGCATGTCAATCGATGAGGTCTATACTCTCCCCCAAACCATCATACCTGTGTACCTCGCTGGCCAGAACCTGACAGACTTCCTCACAAAGGTCTTGACATCTTAAGAGCAGCTGTAGCTTCTCCACTAAAGCTGAGCAGGAAATCATATTTTGCATCAAGGAGAAGCTGTGCCATGATGCCCTGAATTTTGAGAGAGAAATGGCCATTGATGCATCCTCCTCTTCCTTGGAGAAGAGCTAAGCACTGCTGGAAGGCCAGATCATCACAATTGTTAACAAGCAGTTCCACTGCCCCAGGTGCTCTTCTTCCTGGGTACAGAATCCTTCAGCATCCAGGAACTACACTGAGTTCCATCATGATGTGTGACATCAACATCCACGAAGAACTCTATGCCAACACAGTGCTATTTAGTGGCACCACCGTGTACCCAGGCACCACTAACAGAATGCAGGAGATAACCACTCTTATTCCGAGCATGACAAAGATTGAGATCATTGTTCTTCATGGGTGCAAATATTCTGTGTGGATCATTAGCTCCATCCCAAAAGGTGTGGAGCAGCAATCAGGAGTACAGCCAGTCTAGACCCTCTATCATTCACCTCAAATGTTTCTACATAGACTGTTACTGAGCTGTGTTTTATGTGGTTTCTTAACAAAACCTATCTTGTGCAGAAAAAATAAGGTGACAACATTGGTATGGCTTTTTATTATTTCTTTAAAATTATATTGCTATTGTTGTTGTTCATTTGTTTTGTTTTTGACTCAGAATTTCAAAAGTGGACTAATGAAGACAACAGTAGTTGGCTGAAGCAAGCATCCTGAAAGTTCTGCAATGAAGCTGAAGACTTCAATTGTACATATTTTATAGTCATTCCAGGTATCCATGATGCTCTTGCCCTCTCAAAAGCTGATTCCCATTACCAAAAGGACCATAACCCTATCTACCCTGAGTCCATGCTTAAGAGGTGACCACATTGCTTTTTGTATAAATTATGTACTGCAAATTTTTTTTTTAATTTTCTGCCTTAATCCTTTTTATTTTCATTTTTGGATGGTCATCATGCCCCTACTTTTTGATCAACTTGAGATGTAGGAAAAAATTTGGTCTCCTTAGGAGTTGGCTGAGGTGTGGAGGTAGGGCTTGCCTGTATACTGAATTGAGAATTGAGACTAATTGAATAAAAGTACACACCTTATAGACAAAATGTAGGCTTTTTCACACTGAGCAAAGCCATTCAATCTTTATGTAAACATTTACACACAAGCAATGACTACCCTCCTTTTCTTCATTCATATGAAGCAATACACTAATATTTTAATTTTTAAAACCATCAGTTAGTAATTAATCATATTTTAAACAATGTGAACCTTTATCACAGATCATCTGACCAGTTCCCACTAAATTCAATATATAGAGAAAACAGGATACTTTATGATGATGATGTCATCTCATATTTAAGTATGATGGATGCCCAAAGAGAATGTAACTGACATTATTTGCATATTGCAAATTGGAAAACTGTCCTAGTTAGAATTTCTATTATGATGATAAAACACCATGACCAAAAGCAACTTGTGGAAGAAAGGATTTATTTCAGACTACAGTCAGTCACTGAAGGAAGTCAGGGAAGAACCTAAAACAGGGCAGGAACAAGGACACAGGAGCTTATGCAGAAGTCATGGAGGGGTGCTGCTTACTGGTTTGCTCCTCATGGTTGGCTCAGCTTGCTTTCTTATAGCACCCAGGATCACCAGCCCAAGGTTGGTACTGTCCACAGTGGTCTGAACCCTCCCACATCAACATCAATCAAGAAAATGTACCACAGGCTTGCCCACAGGCCAATCTGTTGGGGACAATTTCTCAGCTTTTTCCTCTTCAAAAATGATTCAAACTTGTGTCAACTTGACAAAATTAAAACAAGCCAGCACAGAAACTCAATAAAAAACAACTGGTTTACCTCTGCTAAGCTACTGAGTGGTAGAACCCAAGTGGGATCCAGAGTCTCAAATCTATTCTTCTTAAACATCACTATTACATACCCGCTCTTTTCCATGCACATATACACATATAACACCAACTTAGGGAATTTTTTTAAGTATAGTGGTACATGCTTAAGAACATTTCACCCTGAACCCGTGAAGAACAAGTAATCACCATGATAACCCATCAACTCTGAATATTATATTCCAAATATTTTATCATGAAGGTCACAAAAATCAGGACTTGGAGCTGATACATCATTTTCATATATATTTCAGACCCTTTTACGCTTCTCCAGTGGTCCCGATAATGTTGTTCATACCCAAAGGATCTAGGAAACAACTGTGTATTTCATTGTGGCATCTCTATTTCATGTTTTAGTTCCTATCACTAGAATAGTTGATGAAGTTTAACTTTATGGCTATACAAATTATAGACCAGTTACTTTATGAATCATATCTCAGCTAAATTTGTCTGCTAGTTAATATGATGTAATTTTGTTACATACTGAAAGAAGTGTTACAAAATCAATGCTTTAATTATTTCATTCCATCTTCAAATTGTGTACAATTTAATTTTTACCCAATTACAGACAGTGGTCATGTTGATCATTTTTAAGGCAGTATATTTCATTTTCTTCACTGTAGTATCAGTCTTTTGATACCTTGTTATTAATAAAAATAATCATTTACTAATGGTGCCCCATGAAAGTCACTTATAATTTCTTTGTGACATGTTTCCATTATTAATTGAGAATGTAATACTTTGTAACAAAGTAAGACATTCTAGGTTTATGGAGTGAGTGTTTTGTTGATCCTAGTCCTTTACAAAGCCATTTCCAAATTTCCATTTATTCAGAATCCAAGTTCTTAGCCATGGTTATACTCCTTAATATCAGTCTCCACTACCGCCAGCTCTTTATTGTACAAATAATTACATGCCCACTAACAAAGATTCAAACAAACACACTCAAATATCTCATTTGTGAGCCCTGAAATCATTAATTTATGGTGTTGGGGAGAGTTTCAGAGGATAAGAGCACTTTGCTGTGCAAACAATGGGACCTTAATTTAAAAAATGCCTATTCACATGTATAAATAGAGAATACAGAGAAAGGGGGCAGCTTTTCTCTAAGGCAGTCCATGGAAAGAAGAAAAAGTATGAAGTGGTAAGGTTATAAAATTAATCTTATACATGTCTCTAAAGTATTCATGTATTCATTCCACAGGTCTTAGAATGATTTTTATTTGAAAAAATGTCATAAAGGGGCTGGAGAGATGGCTCAGAGGTTAAGAGCATTGCCTGCTCTTCCAAAGGTCCTGAGTTCAATTCCCAGAAACTATATGGTGGCTTACAACCATCTGTAATGGGGTCTGGTGCCCTTTTCTGGCCTGCAGACATATATTGTATACATAATAAAAAAACAATTTTAAAAAATAAATATTTTTTAAAATGTCATAAAAATTTTGTTTCTTCATTATCAACTACAAATAAATTAGTGGCACTCACTACAGATGATGAATATCTGTAATCATCATTTCCTTCACTTTAAATACAAACAGCCAGCTGTGAGAAAATGGGTAGAGTAAATCCTCCTTATCCTGACCTACCACTTTTGATTTAGTACAAATTGCTGTCATTCTTTTGTTTCAGATTTTAATATAACTGCCATGTATATTACACTTTCCTTGAAATCTCTTGAAAACTGGCATAAACCATGAAAATGAAGACCTTCCAATATTGATACTCTGCAGAGAGTAGCTGATGAACCTGGACCCAATCCTGGTTCTGCTACTTCTTAGATAGTTACTTAGAACATCACTACCACTGTGTCCTTATAAGGAGTAGAATAAAAAGAAACTCTCTGGTTCTCTAAATCTTTCTTAGCTGTACAGTTTAAAGACTTTGAAACAATATTATAGTCAAAAACATAAAAAAAATATTGGCTAAGAAACTACTTTCTTGAAGCATACTTTTGATCATACTCTCTGGCTTTCATTATATTCCCTTTCATTCATACCCATACCAAACCATGCTTAAGACTCACTGATGCTAATTGCAGCATAGATGCCCTTTTCTTCTCTACCTTCAGCTAAAGCACTCACATTCATCTGAACAACTGCTTCTTCAGTATTCTATTATAACTCAGTATATACTCTGGAGTTTCTCAGTACTATGTTCAGAGTATGCCTTTGGTCTTGAACAGGGACTCATTTTATCTCACCTCGTCCATGCTTGTAATGCCTAATTGGCTCTTCAGTACAGTACAGTCTCATTAATATAGCCATCCAAGATCTTTATTATTCACTTACAACTACCTCCCCAGCTCATTCTAGAACAACCATATTCCTTACGAAAATAATTATTACTCTCTTCCAACACAATGGTTTATCCACATCTATCTTGTTTTTGTGGTTTATGTTCACTCTTCATCCTCCAGTGTAAAATATCTGCACACACTATTCTGTCTCTATATTCTGTCACTCTTCACATACATACTTAACATCACCTCAATCTACAAATCCAGAATGAGCAAAACTTTCTCAGAGAATCTTTTATTAATCAAATAGAATAAGTCGTGTTTGTATTAAAGAATCTCTATACATGTCTCTTTTTTCTCTACATTGTCACATTTGTAATTTCAGATCTATTTCCCAGTTACAAAACCAGCTTGTTTTCCACACTACTCAGTGTGCTTGACAGGTAACTTATTTGAATTGCTCAATAACACATTATTCTCATCATTAATACAAAATATTAATTACATCATTAACAGGTTTTGTCTTGCAGTCAAACTTTATATAGTGAAAGGTAAGATACAATGAGTTACTTTTGAAATTTTAATGTTTAAGTCAATGTTTTGAACATCTACTAAGGTAATAAAACTTAAGCATCATTGGCATAAACTCTGAGTAGACTTATATGCCATTATATATGTTATAGTTACTGTAACAACTCTAAGAAAGTACAGGTGGCAGAAATTCTATTGGCTTCCTACTCCTGATTAAATGTATTACTTATTTTCTAAGAGTTTGTGGCTATATCTTCTAATGGAAAGAAAGTAGCCTTTGTCAATGACTTAAACCCTTTTTCTATACCTCATACATATCTTATAGACTTTTCCCTCTTCTACCTATTAAGTAATGGCCAAAAACTAGTAAAAAAAACATTTAGTGGTGTTGATAAATTATCCCCTCAAATTGGGAATTCCAAAGATGAGACAAACAGCTAGAGAGCACATTCTATTATGGGAGAAGTAACAGATTCCTGGATCAGAGAGGTACTGTGTGACTGGGAGAAGAGATTTTTCATTTATGGCTTGCCAGATTTTCTTTTTCCAACTACAGAAAGATATTGACTATAACTAAGGCCCATACCTAGGAGTTATTATACCAGGAAGAAAGGAAAATTAAGGGACTGCTAAACATTGACTTCTTGGTGTCTAATACAATGCCATCTTGTAATGGATCTCAGGAATCAACAAATTACATGAATAAAGCATCATTAAAAAATAAAATTATTAAAGGAATCACTGAAAACACACACACATCAGTGACCACATTTCCAAAGCCAGATTGTAAACTAACGTTATAGCTTTCAGTTAATTCTGACCAATGTGCTCAAAATTTGAAGGTGTTTTGGTATCAGTTCTCCCCAGATATTTCTGTCTATGAGGTCAACAGGTCCCTTCAGTAACAGATGCACCTAATACCAATTAATATCAGATGAAATTAGTGCCACATTTTAGCTGTCCTTCAAATTCCATCTCAATATGTATTTGCATTTGCTTCTTTGGCCTCAAGAGTGTCATATCACCCACCAGCAACACACACCTATTAAATAATATTTCTGGACTCTGTTTTGATGATCTGGCACCTGACAACGAGAAGAGAATATAAACCTAAAAGATTCTCACAGGACCTTTAGCTTGTTTTGAGGAGTCTAGAAAAAAAGAGATTGAAGATACACACTTAATCAGTGTGTTTGGAGAAAATGTTGGAAATTTCATTTTACCCTCATGGGGAGGATAGTTCTTGCAATCATTATTACTCAGTGTTTTCCCTACCAAATGCAAAGCTTAAAGATCCAAAGTACTGTCAAGTATGATGTTGTATATTATAATATAATCTGCACCCAGGCATAATATATAGAGGCAAGTAATTTGCATATGCATATATACACACATTAATGATAGCAATATAATTCATATTTATATGACATAAATAAGTAAAAAAATAAACGTATGGTTAGAAACCCTTTTACTTGAAGAAAAGAGTTGAAGCAAAGAAAATATTAACTAAAAAGGAAATATAGTTGCTTTAATTGATATTTTATTTTGTTTAATTTTGCTATAGTTATGAATTGTAATATAACTATCTGGGTTTTCTGATGGTCACATGATACCCCTGTAAAAGGGTTGTTTGATCCCCCAAAGGTTCATGACCCACAGTTGAGAACTTCAGATTAGAATATGTAACATACAGTATTCAAGTGTCTTTATTATGATGTCCTATCCTGTTTTCCTGTGTACATCATATCTCCTATTTATTAGCTGCCACATCTTTGAATTGTTTATAAATGATGCACAACATACATAAATAAATACAATATCTTGACTGACTATTCTTAGGGAAAGTTGTCCGACTAAATATACAGCTTAGTATATTTTTCTTTCAAAAAGAAAAAGGTTTGAAAATAGAACTCATATGTATTTTGAGATTAAAATAAAAAGGGAGAAAGTTGCTTTCCAAATAAGAGGATGGCAAAACACAACCAGCAGTCTGAACTTCAAATACTTTTTTGTTTCAAGAGTCACAT
>PVIU01023080.1:0-28161 GCA_004026605.1 Ondatra zibethicus | reverse complement strand
ACAATCTAATAAAAATGCAGCTGAACAAAGAATTCTTAAGAGATGAAATACAAATACATAATTTAATACTTTTTAACTGCTTAACAATACTAGCCATAGGGAAAGTAAAATAAGCTACATAGAGAGTTCATAACACAGTCAGAGTGGCTATAATCAACAAACCAAATGATCACAAATGTTATCAAGAATTTAGGGGAAAGTGTGAGGTTCTTCAATTAGGGAGAAAGAAGAAAGTCAATACATAAGGTGGGGCATAAAAAAGGGAACTAGCATTAAAAATGTTTGAAAAAACCATAGGAAACCATTTTTTCACTTAAAATTACATATAATTTACATATACATTTATTTAAATGAAGTTATGCTACTTAGGTTGGTAGTCCTCCACCTGAGAGCCATAGACTCACAATAAAAAAAAAAACATGCATAAGTAACTCTGTTTTGATTTGTTAGTCAGGAGAGTTCATGAAACTCTCAAAACAGTCTAGGATACAGCTATTAACATTGGTAGCCTCCCAGAAGTTAAAGGTAAATTCCTAATGCAGAAAACACCATTAACTTTAGATACAGGACTCAAAGGATCTAAGTTTGAAATCTATGACTGGATGCTCCTTGCCTAAGGATTGAATTTTACAGTGCTGGGAAAGGTGCTGTGCAAGTTGCCAAGGGAAGGAAGCAAGTAATAGCTGTGAGTCCTAGGAATATATAAAAGATCAGCTTGGACAACATCCCAAACGGTACAATAGTGTCTTTCATATCCTCGTGATAAACTATAGCTGTCTCATTGTCCTAAGGTCCACTCAACCAGAAAAAAAAATACAGCCTGCCACTTATTTTAATTCTCACAGGTGAGTGCAGTGCTCACTTTTGATTAAAGAAGCTTCTCTTTGCAATAGATGGAGAAAGTACACAGAGAATCACAGCCATTTCAAATGCAGAGAAAAACTTATGCTGGGGTTCCTAGATCTAAAGGACACATCTAAAGAAGTCCTATTCCTAAGGCTCAAGAAACATTATGGAAGACAGGATGGGAACACTTTAAGAACTGCAGGACCATAATATGTGATGTGAGAACGTCTCCTAGAAATGACAGGGAAACATGAACCATGATATTTCAAAATATTCCTGCCTAAACAATACCTTAAAAAGGCAATACCTATACATACTGAAGTAGAAGTGGAAGCCTCGTGGGAATCCCTTCCTGGACAAACAACTACTGGGAATTAAGGAATGCTAAGAAAGGGATAATTATTCTTTCTTGGGTCTGAACCCTTTAAATGATTACCACTGCTGTGCCATCAGCTTTGAAGTCATATGTGTATGTGTGTTTATGTGTGTATATGTATATATTTGTATATATATACACATATGTGTATTACTGAACAAATTCAAAGACTGCATTTATTTATACCTACGTACATATGTGTGCATATATGTGAAAATAACAGTTGAAGAGAATGATGTCATGAACCTGAGAAGGAGACAAAGAGATTGGAAAAAGAAAAGGGAGTGGAGGAACAATGTAACATATTTAAATTAAAATATAAAAATTTAAGTCTAAGAGATTATGTAGAGAAAGACAAACTCTCATTCATTTTTTCTGGATGTGTAAATGGGTTAATTAATGCACTATGGAATTTAGTGGGGCAGTCTCTAAAAATATAAAAATATAAATACTATATGACACAGCTATATGCTTGTTAGGCATGTATTGGAAGGATTTTACATCTTCCTCCAGTGTTATTGGTTGATGTGTAGTCAATGACACCTTGTTTACAATTGGCAAGGAAGGAAATCAGCCTAGATAGCGCTCAACTGACAAATGGTAAAGAAAACATATTACATATCTGAAAAATAAGACAATTAGGCTTTTGTAGGGCAGACAGAGGTGAAATCTCTCCAAAATACCAAAAATATTGTTCTGAATAAAAGGAACTATTTTTAATTCGGTAACTTTGTATATACATTTGGTACTAGGTTTGTACTTATAAAAACATAGAAGTAGATATTCAACAACTAAATAATTGAAATAAACATTTGAGATATTTTCACTATGAAATGTTTTTTTTCAAAAGAAAATGAAATTTTACCACACTACCCTAAGCAATAATGGGTATCTTAAATATCAATTCTGTCAAATTAAGGAAAAAAATTAAATATAAATGACATTTAATGTTAAGAAAATGAGAAAGTTGACCTGTAAAAGAAAAAGGAAGGTAGACACATGGAATTAATAACATAATGAGATATAAAAAATCTAGCACCTGGATTGAGTTACTAAGATTTATTCAAGTAATAAGAACCTTGGTTTAAACAGTAGTTCTCAAAATTATAAAATAATAAAAGGTTTTTAATCCCATTTCACTTTAATATTATAGAATCCTTCCAATATTCTCTATGCTGCTTAGATTCTACCCTGAGGCAAGGAAATAAACAGATGACCAAGAATTTGCTTTAATACATCCTTCAACTTCCAATTACAGTTCATATTATGTTCTATTTTTGATGCATCCAATCATTATATCTGAGTTTTTGAAGCCAGCAGAAAAGCCCTCTTCTAATATAAAATACATTAAAATTTTATGTATGTGTCCCTAGTTTTTGTATGTATTTATATAAATGTAGCATGTGTACATGGATTTTTAAATAGCAATAAAATATGTATAGCCCCAACCAAAATGTTAGTAAGCACAGAAAACTGTAATTATAGAAGCAGCTGCAAAGATTATGAAGTACATATATTGTTGTTTATCCTATAAAACATAGCAGTGTTTTATATATATACATATAACTCTACATTAAAAAGTTACCTTCTAAAGCAAGTTAATCTTATTATAATCAATAAAAATAATTAATACAACACATAAAATATGTGTTGTAGCTATGCATACTTAAAGTTACAGAGTAGTTCCTCTTAAAGATAGCTCTGTGTTTAGTGATTTCATTAGTTTGTGTATATGTCAGCTAAATAATTTGCATACTTAAAGGTCCCTGTGTAACCATAAACATGATCAATGCTAATGCCTGAAATGAGCATAATAGCAAAACCATATTAAGAGGACATTATAAACCTATCCCATTGGGAACCAGAGAGACTCCAACACCACACTGCCATGGGATACCATTCCTTAAAGAATGTTCAATCTGACACTCTAACCACTGGTATTTTAAGCCTGGCAAGTCAAATATAGATTGCAACATTGCTGACATGGTTCATTTCTCACATATGGTTGTTCTTTCAACTTGACTGCATCTAAAATCAACTAGAGGCTAAATATTGGGCATTTAGAAGAGGGATATTTTTAATCTGATCATATGTCACAAACCTCCCAAATGCCTCTCTTTACTCTATTTCAAATCTATGGCACCCTTTTCTTATATATATATATATATGTATATATATATATACATATATATATATATATATGCATATGCACAGGTAATATTCCTAAATATATAAATACAACCTGTTTAGTCTGTATAATATTCCTTGTATGTATATTTTCAGAGATGATCATTTGGTACTGGATAACCAATTAGTGTGCTAATGGGGAAGACAATTTTTCCCACTAACAGCATTCTTCAGTTGCTAGTAGATCTTTGTGTAGAATTAAGGCCTCCCAGCTTCAACCACCCACAGTCCATATTAGTTAGTAGTCTGTTGATTACTTTTTTCAGTTCATATCATATAATGAAAGTCATGTTGGTGAGACTTTATCAGTGTAGCCGTTGACGCTACTAGCAGAAACCATTGCACAACAAACTTCCTTATTCTCTGGTTCTTACATTCTTCCTGAAGTTTCTTTCATGATGCAGCCAGAGACTTAGATGCAGAAGTTATACTCTACTTTTATCCATTAGGACTGGACTCCCAACTCTGCAAATTGGTTAGCTCCTTTTTCTGTAATGATCCGTTTTTTGCAAAGTGAAATTTTTTAATGAGGGGTAAAGAGTACGCTTTTATCGTTGTATATGGAGAACAATTTAGAATGTAATTGGGGATTGTGTTTATTTAGTAAATTCCAATGCACATAAATGCATACAGGTAAACACCCATACACATAAAATAACATTAATATTTAAAAGTATTTCCCACCCAAAGAGCTGTATCTAACTTTGCTCTTTTGGAGAAATAAGTTATAAAAATGATAGACCCTTTTTATTATGATAGACCGCGATAAAAAGCTTTTTGTAGATTTCTCATCTCCTGAAAGCTGAAACCAACAGGCACTTGTTTAAAATAGAAAATGACAAGACTTCAGAGAATCTCCTACTCATTATGTATAGGTTTCATTACATATTTGGTATAATACTGACTGACCTTCAGGTTCTTTCTGACTTAGGTATTGCCACCCAGGTGTTCTTTCTAATTAAAACTTGGGAATGTAACTCTGTGCTTCAACAAGATAATTATATTCTTACTACATATGTGAGATAAAATCATGAAAACCTTATGTGTAATAACTAGTACTGTTGTCTAAGTATGTAAAAGACTTCCACTTTTGTTTGTTAGTACTATATAGACAGTATTCTAAACCAGGGACACTAAATTTTGATGCAGAAATAGCTTCTATACAATTCATCTGTGTATTGATAAAAATTTCTGGTGAATATTTAACAAATGTAGATGCCTCTTAAACTATGTAAGACTTCTAAAGATATATAGTTATTAGAAAATTATAAGTTTTTTCACAATTATGTACTTTTTAACAAGTACTTTTAAAGCAGTACTTTTATGTTTGGTTTTGTTGGTTTTAAGTTTGAGTATGCTTTGGTTTTTAAGCCTTATAGTTAAATATTTTTTGTTACTTGATAGTTATGTTTCTGTATATACTTATGACTGAACCATCTTTTGGTATTTTCCTAAAAATACATCTTTTGATAAAAGAGTCTAAACATTTTCAGGATGCTAGCTTATTGTTCATGATGTGACAGGAAAACCTGACATCAGTTATGCCTGACATAAAAACAACTTCTACTTCAGTTGTTTAAATTTCTTCCTAAAGGGTTTATTGATGTCAACTTGTTGACACCTGTCACTTACACAATATCATGGGATCAGCTCAAAGCAACCAGAATGAATCTTTCCCTGATATAATTGGAAAGCGCAGAACAAACAGCCAGATGAATAATCATCAGTATCTTCAGAAATAGTGTTCAAAAGTTATGGGTAAGGTTTTCACAACAAAAATAAAACCACACCTGGCAAGGTAGCACTTGTCTTTAACCACAGCATTTAAGATGCTAAAGTGGAATGTCTTAATGTTGAGGAAAGCCTGGGCTTCATGACAAGACACTTTCTCAAAATAATAAGATATAGTTGTCCATCCTTCCCTTTCAAAGTACAAAAGCCAAAAGGATATGTGTGTGTGTGTGTGTGATGTGTGTGATGTATAATATATATATGTGTGTGTGTGTATATGTATATACATCTCGCATACATTGGTTGCAATCACCTGGCACTAACTAGATGTATTCTAACATTGTTCCTGCTTGTATTCTGGTTATGACGTTTGTTTTATTCCACTTCAAGTTTGAAGCATATAAACATAAACTGAAAAATTATAAGTAGCCATTCAGAAGTGAGGTTAATTTAGTAAGACACCTGTGTCATTCAATCTATGAGAATGTTGGAACAATGGATTGTTAAAAAAATTCACAATTTTCTTAGGAACATCAAGTTGGAGTACTCAAAATGCACCAGACTAGAAGAGAAACTTGTATCAAAGAAAGAGTTTCCCACTGTTGACTAATCTTGCCAGATCTCGTGGTAGGGTCTGCCTGACCCAGGCAAGGATGGATCAATGTTGGAAGGCACCCAGACTTGACCTGTAATGTCTAAGCCAAATAGATTTTATTTCAAACCCTCAAAGATAGACCCTCAAGGTTGCCTAGATCGTGTATAAGAATTTTTCTAATGTGACAGCTTTAAGTAAATCTCTTTCTGCTTTTAATTATTAAAAAATGATAGCTTTTAACTTAGGTTTTATTTGATAGTTTTGCCTTGTAGGTATGGAAGCATACTCTTAGACTTTGTCATGTTAGGTTTCAGTATTAGATGTTTTCAACAATACTTTATTAAGGTCATAAAATTTTAAAATTAGATTGTACTTAAATTGTTAGTAAACACAAAAGATGATGTTATTTGAGACAGAGGAATATACAAGGGTAAAGCAACAAAGAATATCATGCACTCTTTGTCTCAATATTTTCTTCTCATGTGAAAATAAGGTAAATGTAGGTTTTGCTTGTTTCTCAATCATTTATAATCATAACAAAGTATTTTTTACAAAGCAAAATTCTAACTCCAGATATAAAAATTGTCAGCAAACATACAAATAAATCTATGTTCCAAAATAGAAACACTAAAAATATCATCTTTGTGTTTCTATAAACAAGTTAAAGTCATTTCGGATTCCATTTAAATGATGGAAGACACCACTTTCCAATATCAAAAAAATACTAGGAAATAAGATTGTGTGCATTTGTGCATAAAAATATATAAACACAGATATATATACAAACAAAACTCATCTTTGCAGGCATATGTGTGTTTTTAAGATACAGTACAAAATTATTATGTCTGTATATACATGTATATATATTATATAAAAATATATGAGTATATTTATAATTTGAATCTTATTATTGTTTTTATGAGTGGTATAAATATACTCTGTTGGTGTTCATAGTTCAAGACATTTTTTTCTAGAAGGAAAATCAAAATCATGAGAAATTAATGGAAATAAGGGTTTTAGCCTTATCAGTGTGCTAATGCACCTAAGGGACCATACATTCATGGGATATGAGGAAATGATGCCAATATCCAGAGGTGAAGCTGAGTTGCAGGATAGAGGTAGGGAGATCATAGTAATATCTCCATACTGCTTATGGTGAATCTCTGTGTTCTCAGCCACTGTGAGTTGAAGAGTCTTGTAGGAGGAGGGCTGCCTGTTGGAGCCTGGACTCACAGCTAGCTTAGACTTGAAATAATCACACAGAAACTGTATTTATTAAATTAGTGCTTGGCCCATTAGCTCTAGCTTCTTATTGACTCTTATATATTAATTTAACCCATTTCTATTAATCTGTGTATTGCTGTGTGATATTGGCTTACCAACAAAGTTTCAGCATTTCTGACTCTAAAGGCAGCTCCATGGCTACTCCCTAACTCCGCCATCCTCCTCCCATGTAATAAGCCAAGCCAGTTTTTTATTCATTAATCAATATAAAACAACACATAGACAGAAGGACCTCCCCCATCATTTTCCTTTTTATCATAAAGAAAGGCTTTAACTTTAACATAGTAAAATTACATATAATGAAACAGTTACCTAGCAAGAATTACAGTTACAATATTTATATCTACTTTATCTTTTTTCATAACTAAGGAAAACTATAACTATAACTATAAATTCTTCAACTTCGCCAAAGACTCCAGAAGGATATAATACTACCTAAGTAAACAGGAGGTACATTGTAAGCAACTTCCAAAAATAGAATTGAAAGAGACATCTTGCTGCCTGGATAGTCACCTAAAGTTCCTCTGTACCATTGGGGCATCCATCTTCAGCACACTGGCCCATAATATCAAGCAGATTTTTCCACAAGGCAGGAAATTTCAAAGACAGTTTCACCTATACTGGCAGTTTGTCCATCACATTTTCTGTGACCTGCAGAATGTCTAGCATACTCTTTCATGTAGCAGGAAGCCCAAAGGTGAGGTGACCATGTCACCTTTAGGCAAATTCAGCAGTCGTTTCTCTGAGGGTCCTGCATGTCCAGATTATCAAGCAGTCCAGGCAAAAGCAGTTTTTTGCCCACATGGCTAACCAACTCCATAAGGAACCTCTTTGATTCCCATTTTTCTCTTGAAGTTGCTTGTGCTGCCAGGAGCAGATGTGTCTTATTTTAATGAAAAGTCATAAGTTATTAAAACATTTTAAGTGCCATATTCTGAAGGTCTCTGAAAGATTTGAAGAATATATATCTAACTGAAATATATCTCTATATATCTAGAAAATCTAACTAACATGACTACGAGCTTGACTACTATAGATAAATATCTATTAACTTACATTTCTTACACATTACATTTTAAATAAGCTACACAAACACAATAACTTAATCAGGGTCATAAATACACACACACACACACACACACACACACACACACACACATATATATAATGAAATTGACCTTAAGTTTGTATCAATAAACCAAGATCTGTACAAATGCAAATCTTTATAGCATAACCCCTTAAATGTAAAGAAGCATTAACAAACAATATTTGGGAATACGGGCAGAGTTTTGTCCATACTGCTTCATACTGTTTGGGGGTGCTGTTAATCAGGTCTTTCATGGTGTAGCCTGTGTGCTAGGTTCATCTCAGTCAGCTGTTGGGCAAAGTAATTTTTTGAGGGATTCACCACAACCTTTCAGAAGTCATGGTCTATTAAATCATACTAGCCTGGAATGAATCCACACATTCTCATCATCCATGGAAACAAAAGGAGAACCTCTTTTCCAAAGCAACATATCCTTAGACCCAAATTCTGAAACCAAGATACCTTTATAATATACATATTGGTATAGCTTAGCAGCCCATACAATGAAATGTATCTATGTGTTTAGCTTTTTCACAGTCAAAACATTCAAACAAATCAAAATAATATACATAATCAAGACTCTCTGTGTATAGTCCATTTTGATGTAGCTTATTTTTTACTCCTTTTAATCTATGACTTTCTGTACTCTGTCCCTTTAAAGAATTTCTTTTAAAACCATTAACTTCCCTTTATGACTCTCTATATTCTTTTTATTCTCTCTCCCAAGCCAATGTACATTTATCCAACACTGTGACTTGTTTAGAGTTCTTTTCCATCTAGATTTGTCTTTACTGCTTATCTGTAATTCTTTACTGTTCAAGAGTGCATTTTAAATGCTAAATGCTTCTGAAAAGTTAAGCTGTGCCATTACTAGGGTATATAAGGTACTTCCTGCTTGCCCTGCCCAGTCCAACATGGCTGAACCATGCTTCTGAGTTGTGCATACTGCCCCATTTCCAAGCACATAGCCAGTCCACATTGCCAGCAAGAAAGCCACAGCACGCTGCTCACAAACCTCATCCAAATGCTTGGTTTCCTGAAAGAGCCAGAGTTCATGCTAGCAACCAACCCATGGCTGGGAAGCTGCCATTTTTAAACTGTGCAGCTGCTACCACTGAATCAGTAAAACTCTCTTAAAGAAGCATGCCACCGCAAGCAAAGCCAATGTGGGGGAAATGCTGCTAAACTTTGTCTTTTAGTGTCTAAAAGGGCTTTGTAAGCCCTCTCACATTTTAAGTAGATTTTGGTTGGCCACATGGGTGCCAATTTGTAGGAGGAGGGCTGCCTGTTGGTTTTTGCTTACCAGGCTAGCTTAGACCTGAAATAATTGCTGCCATCTCCGTGGAACCGTGGAACACAGATTGCTACAATACTGAGGGGACCTAAGAGACAGCCACAGCAAGGATTGGACCAAGATACCAAGACATTACTGGCCTCATTTGAAGGAAGAGATGGGTAGGCACCAACGCAAGAATTCCTCCAACATCCTAAAAAGCAACAGCCTAAAACCAGAACCCTGTGAAAACACAAAAGGAAGACTTGATCATCCTAACCCAGAAGAAGTAGAAAAAAAAAGACTTTAAATGTAACTTTATGAAAATGATGAAGCGCTCTAAAGAGGAAGTAAAAAACTCCCTTAAAGATATAGAAGAAAAGGCAAACAAAAATTTGGAAAAATTAATAAATCTCTCAAAGAAACCAAGAAAAATAATCAAACAGGTGAAAGAAATAGTTCAAGACGTGAAGACTAAAATAGAGGTAATAAAGAAAAAACAAACCAAGGGAATTCTGGATATGGAAAATCTGGGTAAATGAACAGAAACTACAGAGACAAGTATAACCAACAGTATACAAGGGATAAAAGAAAGAATCTCAGGTGCTAAAGATACTATAGAGGATATAGACTCATTGGTTAAAGAAAACACTAAATCCAAAAAATTCTTAACACAAAACATGCAGGAAATTTGGGAGACCATAAAAAGACCAAACCTAATTATAATAGGAGTAAAAGAAGAAGAACTTCAGGTCAAAGTCACTGAAAATATATCCAACAAAATTATAGAAGAAAACTTTGCCAACCTAAAGAAGGATATTCCTATGAAGGTACAAGAAGCTTACAGAATGTCAAATAGGCTGAATCAAAGAAAAACATTGTCTATGCATATAATAATCAAAACATAAAAAGTGCAGAACAAAGAAAGAATATTAAGAGCTGCAAAGGAAAAAGGTCAAGTAACATATAAATGTAAACCTATCAGAATTACACCTGAATTCTCAATGGAAACCAAAAAAACCAGAAGGTTCTGCACAGATGTACTGCAGACACTAAGAGATTATGCTTGCAAGCCCAGACTACTATACCCAGCAAAGCTTTAATTCACCATTGATGAGGATAACAAGATATTCCATGACAAAAAGAAAACAGATTTAAACAGTATGTATCCACAAACCCAGCCTTACAGAAAGTACTAAAAGGAAAACCTCAGCCCAAGGATGCTAACTACATCCACAATAACACAGACATCTGATAACCCCTACCAGAATAACCCAAAGAAGGAAAACACACAAACACTACTACCAAAAAAATAACAGGAGTTAACAACCAATGGTTATTAATATCATTTAATATCAATGGATTTAAACCTATAAAAAGACAAAGGCTAAGAGAATTGATTTGAAAATAGGATCCAGCCTTCTGCTCTTTACAAGAAACATACCTCAACCTCAAAGACAGACGCTACCTCAGATTAAAGTGTTTGGAAAAGGTTTTCAAATCAAATGAACCTAAGAAACAAGTGGGTTTGGCTATCCTAATATCTAAAAAAATGATTTCAAACTAAAATCAATCAAAGAGATGGAGAAGGACACTTTATACTCATGAAAGGAACAATTCATCTAGATGAAGTCTCAATCCTGAATATCTATGCCCCTAAAACAAGAGAACCCACAAATGTAAAAGAAGAGTTACTGAAACTTAAGTCTCACATCCAACACCACACAATAATAGTAGGAGATTTCAACGCTCCCTTCTCACTAATGGACAGGTCAACCAAAGAGAAACTTAACAGAGAAATAAGAGAATTAACAGATGTAATGAATCAAATGGATTTAACAGACATCTATAGAACATTCCATTCAAACAAAAAAGAATATACCTTCATCTCAGCAACTCATGGAACCTTCTCTAAAATTGGTCACATACTTAGTAAAAAAGGAAACCTCCACTGATAGAAAAATTTAGAGTAACCCCTTGTGTCTTATCAGATCACCATGGAGGAAAATTAGAATTTAACAAAAATGCTACTCCCAGAAAGCATACAAACTTATGGAAACTGAACAGTCAACTACTGAACCATCCATGGGTCGAGGAAGAAATAAAGAAAGAAATTAAAGTCTTCCTTAAATTCAACAAAACTGAAGGCACAGCATATCCAAACCAACAGAACACTATGAAAGCAGTGCTAAGTGGAAAGTTAATAGCACTAAGTGCCCACATAAAGAAAACAGAAAAAATTCACATTAGTGGCTTAACAGCACACCTGAAAGCTCTAGAAAAAAGAAGCAGACTCACCCAAGAGGAATAGAAGACAGGAAATAGTCAAATTGAGGGCTGAAATCAACAAATTAGAAACACTGAAAACAATACAAAATAATCAATGAAACAAAGAGCTGGTTCTTGAGAAAATCAACAAGATTGACAAACTCTTATCTAAATCCTAATCCTTAATCAAAAGGCAGAGAGAGAACACTCAAATTAACAAGATCAGAAATGAAAACTGGGACATAACTACAGACACTGAGGAGATTCAGAGAATCATTAGGTCTTACTATAAAAACCTGTACTCCACAAAATTGGAAATATACAATTTTTTAGAGAGATACCATATAACAAAATTAAATCAACACCAGGTGAGCAATTTAAATAAACCTTTAAGCCATGAGGAAGTAGAAGCTTTCATCAAAAACCTCCCAAACAAAAAAGCCCAGGGTGGATGGTTTTAGTGCAGAATTCTACCAAAACTTTCAAGAAAAGCTAATATCTATACTCCTCAAGTTCTCCACATAATAGAAACAGAAGTGTCATTGCCAAAATCTTTTTATGAGGCTACAGTTACCCTAATACCAAATCCTTACAAAGACTAAACCAAAAAAGAGAATTACATACCAATCTCACTCATGAACATGGATGCAAAAATTCTCAATAAAATACTGGCAAACCTAATCTAAGAACACATCAAAAAAAATCATCCACCATGATAAAGTAGGCATTACCTCACTACAAATGATTTCTTCTAACTCCATACATTCACCTTTACATTTCATGGCCTCACTTTTTCTTATAGCATTCCATGCTGTATGTGTGCTACATTTTCATTATCCATTCATATGTTAAAGGACATTTATGTTGTTTTCATTTTCTGGCTATTGTGAGTGGTGAGGCTATAAACATTACTTAGCAAGTGTCTATGGCGAACATTGTCCAGTCTATTGGGAACATGCCAAAGATTGGTGTGATTGGGTTTATTGTTAAAGTTTTGAAGACTCTCCTTAATTAGTTCCAGACCAGCTGCACCTATCTGTATTCTCTACAACAGTGAATGGGTGTTCCTCTTTTTCTACAACCACTCAAGGATTGTTGTCCATTCTTTGTTGATCTTAGTCATCCTGACTGGGATAATTTGAAAGATGAAATTGTTATAAATAGTATTGAAGTGTAAAAATGATGAATACTTTTTAATTTATTTGTCTCCTATTTTTATTTTGTCTACTTAGAACTTTATAGAATCCCATTCAGCAAGGTGTTTCAAACACCTACGTCTTTAGGGCACTATATTTTATTCTCAAAAGATAACATTTCAGATTTCAAATTGAGGCCTTTGATTCACATGGTTTCAAATTTTGTGCAGGGTGATAAGAGTCTAATTTCAGTTCTCTACATGAGGACCTCTAGTTTTCCCATCACTATTTTTTCTAAATTGTGTCTTTTCTCCACTATATGTCTTTTGCCTCTTTGTCACATATCAGAAGCCTGTAGTAACAAGTACCCATGTTTGGCACCTTTATTTTAATTCATAGCTCTGTATTTCTCTTTTGACTTGGAAACATATAGTTTTTACTTCTATAGGTCTTTATATATATAACATATAAATAGCATATGGTATGCAAATAATATATGATATAAATAATACTTGTATTATTGAAAATATTTATTCATAAAATATATTCTGTTTACAAATTTCCCTTCTTCTTCCAGATTTTTCCTCCTACCAAAGACTTGGCCCATCCACTTCTACCCCTTCATCTGTTTCCCAAACAAATAACACATACACACACACACACACACACACACACAAGATTTGAATTGAAAACATTGCATATAGGCAAAAGACCAGGAAGATTATAAAAATGGCCAAACAACTGTTGAAGATTTTTTGTTTGATTGTTTTTGTGGACCATCTACTTCTGGAGATGAGGCCTTCCCTTACGTATGGTTTATATACCAAGTGAGACTTCATTGAGGAAATTACTTTTCCTTTACAAGTAGGTGTCAGTTGTATAAAACTTCTTCATTAGGGATGAGAGATTGGGTCTACTTCCTTTTTCAATGCTGGAACCCCATCTAAGTTCAACCTATACAGGGTCTGCATCTGCTACTGCAGTCTTTGTGAGTTCCACTGTCTGATGGTTCTGTTGTCTTCTGTTGCCTTGATTTCATCCATTCCCCCTGGATTTTAAAGTCAGTCTGCTTTCTCTTCAACATAGCGACCTGAGGCCTAAGGAGGGGAATTTGATGAAAAAGACCCAGTTAAGACATCTTTAGGTCTGGAATGGCTATCTCTATGATACTCTCTTTGGTCAGAATTTCTTTCATTACACTGTGTCTTTCCTGATTTCCGTAACTTCAGGATGACTTCTTCTACTTCTATGTGGAATATGGGTATTTTGATTTGTATTGCATTGAGTCTGTAAGCTAATTTTGATAGGAACATCCTTTCTATACTATTAATTGCAACCATTCATGAGCAGAGAGTATCTTTCCATTTTTCATTGTCTTTTCTCAATCTCTTTAGAAATTTGAAGTTTTCATTGCAGATTTTCAATTTCCATTTAAGATTTATTCCAAGCAGTCTTATTGTCATTGATGCTATTATAAGTTGTGTGTGTCCTTGATCTTTTTCTTAGAGTTTTTGTTATAGGCATATAGAAATGCTATTGATGTTCTGTAATTTGATTTTCTGACCTACCACTTTGCTTAAATTGTTTAGTATTCCTAAAATTTCTGGTGAAACTTTGTCATCCCTTATGTATAGTATCATATTATCTGCAAATAGAGAAAATTTCAGTTCTTTTCTATTTGTATACCCTTAGATTCTTTCTCATGCCATATTGATCCAAATCTTATGTTCATCAATATATTAATGGGGATAATGGACAGCCCTATTTCTTTTTGGTTTTTAATAGGATTGCTTCAAGTTTTCTTCATTTAGAATAATGTTGGCTGTTGTTTAATATAGTCTTTTATTGAGCTATATTTCCTCTAGTCTTACTCTCTCTAAGGTATCATAAAGGTATGGTTTGTCAAAAGATTTTTCTTCTACAAGCATAATCATGCAATTTTTGTTTTAAGTCCATTTATACGACTTATTATATTGACTAACTTACACATGTTCAACAAACCCTCCATTTCTTGGATAAAACCAAATAGATTTTGTTAAATAATCTTGTTGAAATGTGCTTATATTTAGTTTTCACCTATTTTATTGAATTTTTCCATCTATTTTCATCTGGCATTTTGGTCTATAGTTTTGTTTTTGTGTCTTCACACAGTAGTACTGGCCTCATACAGTGAATTTGGTAGTGCTCTTTCTGTTTCTTTCTTTAAGGATTGATGACTTTAAGAAGGATCAGTTTTACTTCAATGACTATCTGATATAATTTTTCTTTAAATTGATCTAGACCTAGTTTTGTTAATCAGGATAATACTTTTGTGTGTTTTGTTTTAAAAATCTTGATTCAATTTTCTTTATTGTGAGGCTAGATTGTTGGCTTTTTGCTGCGGGAGCTACTTCTGCTCCTTCAGCCAATAGCCTTTAAGATACCAGCCCACTGGGGTGTGGTGTCTTTAGTTTTAAAAAAGCAGTGGCACCTGTGTGCTCTCTCTCTCTTGCTTCCGGTCTCCGGCTGTTAGACTTCATTCCTGATTGCACAGAGGGCTGTTGTCTGGGACGGTGATCTGTAAGTTTTTTCCCCTTAAATAAATAACCATTTTATTAATTACAATTTCATACTGGTGCGGGATTGTTTTATGACTTACGTCTTCATCTGGTGCCCAATGTGGGGCAAAAGAGGGAAAACTGGATGATGGGATAATAGATTGGTATTTGAGAGTTATTGTTTACAGACAATTACATTGGTATAAATTCTTATATATTGATACAAAGTTAAATTATATTGTGTATTGTATGCATTCATGCTTCTACCTTTGTTTAAAACATTTTTATGTATTGATATATACATATATACAAATATATATATGTATATATATATTTACCATATTGCAGTGTACATTCTGCCTCTGATCAAAATACTTGTACATTGTTTACATTTGGAGGTCATTGACCTAATTTATTGCACAGTTGCTTATTGTCTTAGTCTTTAAGTTAGATACCTATTGAGAATTATAGATCAATAGCAATGTATGTTTGTCATACTTATAGTTAGACTAATCAGGTTCTTTAGATACATAGAGATTATATTCTGTATAGGTAGATAATCTTCAACCACTTCAAGGATCTGTGGAACATGGCATTTAAATAACTTGGGGTTTTGTTGACATGAGACGTAATTGGCCGATCTATTCCCAAGAGAATGTTGAGCACTAAAGACACTCCAATTGGAGCCTGTATCTTCTTGGCAAAAACTGGCCTTTGGGCAAAGAAATTCCCATGCCTCAACCACTGACAAGATATAGTATCCAGAAATGGATAAACAGGACTGTCAAATCTTGCCAAGACAGGGTAAGATGGTTTTGAAACATTTCTTGCCTTTGTAAATGGTCTGTCAGTTATTCTAGGCCATAGCCAAAGTTGGTCACTTCAACGTTGCAAAATGAGACTTTGGGTGATTGCTCAGATAGCTAATTGTCTCTGTCATATATCGCTTGCTTTGGAAGCTACTTGATTGTACTTCCTGCCTGGTCAAGTAATATTATCTCCCTTCTCAGGCCTTCGATAGGGTTGAAGATTAGATAATCATAGTTACCATCCTCTTATGATCTATCCAAGCCTCTTCAATACAAGACTTAGACTCCTTAGGATAGAATGTTTATTAAAACATTTAGCATATGTTCCTTGCTTGATATTGTTTATGCTGATTGTAATTCTAATCTTATACTTGATATCTGTTCCTAATGTATATTGTTTTGTATTGTGTTTGGAACCCTCTTACTTAAATAAATTGGGGAGGTGCTGCAGGAGCTACTTCTGCTCCTTCAGCCAATAGCCTTTAAGATACCATCCCACCGTGGTGTGGTGTCTTTAGTTTTAAAAAAGCAACGGCAGCTGTGTGCTCTCTCTCTCTTGCTTACGGTCTCCAGCTGTTAGACTTCATTCCTGATTGCGCAGAGGGCTGTTGTGTGGGACAGTGTTCTGTAAGTTTTTTCCCCTTAAATAAATAACCATTTTATTAATTACAATTTCATACTGGTGCAGGATTGTTTTATGACTTACGTCTTCAGTTTTTTCATGATTTTATTTTAATAGTTTTATGAACCAATAACTTCATTCATTCATTTTAGGTTTTCCAACTTAATGAGATAAAACTTTTTGAAGTATTCACTTATAATATTCTAATATCTTTATTGTCTACTGTAATGTTTCCTTGTTCATTTATGATTTTGTTAATTTGGGTCAAAGGTCTATAGATCGTAACTATCTCCTCAAGGAGTTAGCTCTTTGATTACTTAATCTTTGAATTGATTTTTTTCCATTATCTTAATTTCTTCTTTGACCATTGCTATCTCGTTTTCTATAGGAATGTGATTAGGTTTTTCTTGTTTTACCTAATTCTTGCATTATTTCACTAAATCATATATTTGTGGTCTTTTTTTTTCTGATTTTAATGTAGTCACTTAGGGCTATGAGCTTCCCTCTTAGAAGTGCTTTCCTGTGTTCCAAAGGATTTCTTGGGTTGGGTTTTCATTTTCATTTAGTTCCAGACATATTTTGATTTATTTCTTGATTTCCTTTTTTATGCTCTTTTTTTTTCACTTTTTCCACTGCTGTCTCTTGGGTATGATTATTGCCTCCTCCAGGGCAAAACACTTCTTCCAGCATTCTTTTAGCATGCTGGTGTTGTTGCTTACAAATATTTTAAAGCTCTTTGAATTATTGAATGGTGTGGGAGATCCTTTTGTCTGTGTGTTGCTTTTATTGGTTAATGAATAAAGAAATGTTTTGAGCCAATAGCAGGGCAGAGGTAGGCAGGGAAAACTAAACTGAATGTTGGGAGAAAGAAGGACAGAGTCAGGAGATACCATGGCCCTGCCACTGGAGATAAATATGCTGAATCTTTGCTGGTAGGCCATGACCTCGTGGTGATATACAGATTCATAGAAATGGGTTAAATTAATATGAAAGAGATTAGCCAATAAGAAGCTAGAGCTAATGGGCCAAGCAGTGATTTAATTAATACAGTTTCTCTGTGATTATTTTGCGTCTAAGCTAACAGACAGATGGGAACCAACAAGTGGCTCCCCTCTTCAACAACTGAAAGATTTTCTTTCTTCTAAATATGGCAGATAATTTTGGTGGCTAAAGTAGCCTAGACTGGCAGCACAAACCTCTCAGAGTTAGATTTTACTGCTCTGGGTTCTTCTAGCTTTCTGAGTTTCCCCTTTGAGAAATTTCTATTGTACTTTATATGTCACTTGTGTTATTTCTCATTTAGCTTTCAATAATGTTTCTATCTATTATAGTGTATTGCCTATACTATTCAGGAGGGTATCATTTTCTTGTCTTTTTTGTTTTTCATATATTTTTCTTGTACTAGTATTTCTTTGTTTAGTTTGTTGAAATTGTTGTATTTTTTCTATGATCCTAAAAAAGAGTTGGTCTATGCACTTGACCAGGGATTGTCCCCCCTTGTCTGTGCATTTAGTTCAAAGTATTGCTTTTTTGACAGTATCCCACATTTTCTGAATATTCATTACCTATACTTTAGAAAAAAATCAGTCTTTGCTTTTTGATCTAGGATTCTCTCTACTTCATATTGAATGGTTCATATCCTCTCTTCTATTGATTCAATTTACTTTCTAGACTTTTATTTATATCTTCATTAAGGCTAGTGTTCTTTTCAATATTTCTATATTTTTACTTAATACAGTTTCCAAATCTTTAATTATATTCATAGTTTCATTCAGCTGTGTGTTTTTATTTTATTGGACATCACTCAAGCTTTTATATTTTCTCCTTAGGCTCCAATGATGCTCTTGGTCTGGAACCAAGCTTGTGGGTTTACAAGGAATGGGAAAGACTTGACAAAGGGAAGAAGTAAGTTCCAGGCAATGAGGCTTCTTAAGTGAAGAGGGTTCTTGGTTACAGGTCTGAAGCTAGGTTTGTGGGTTTGCACATGGACATGGATTGGGGTAAAGGAATGCAAAGGAATGAAACAGATTATTCAGAAAAGCTGGTTTGCAAACAAAACAGGTTTGTGGGCCTTAAGAATGGAATAGCCCTCCTGGTTAACCTTTGTCCCTTTCTCTCCCTTCTTTCTCATCTTTCTTGTTTCCTTTCTTCTTTATTCCTTTTAAAAATTTGAAACAGTTATGGAGAAGAATTCAAATTTATGTGGTATTTGCATATGAAATACTTTGAATTTTTATTCTTACTGAAAAAAATGACCTCAAGAATAAATACTAATATGATTGCAAATTTATAACAACATATATTTTAATGCAATGTAACTGACTATTTTTAAATCAATGATTACCTAAGAAATATTGTATTAATAATGAAAAGCATGTTGACTTAATAACACTGTAGATTTCATGACTCTCCAATATTTCTTTATGTTATTTATATAATTAATAAAGTAGCATAATACATAATATTTTATATAAAATAATAGCTAATATTGAATAATTCATTTATATACTTAATTAAAATAAGAAACATTTTGTGCTACTTCAACTAAAATGTCTGAGATTATGGAATGTATTTTCTGAAAATATAATTGACATACCTGTTAATTTGCATGTTCTCTTTTCTTTTCCTGATTTTTGATTGGTCACCTATCACATTATTAGTACAGAAGTTATCCTGAGTATCATTCCACTATGTGATATTAATGTGACCCATTTCTGTGCTAATTAAGCACTCTATGGGAATTCATTATAGCTCTCAAAACAGCATGAGTGTGATTTAAGTCTCTTTTACTCAACAGCAACAGAAATTATGATTCATTTATTGCTTAATCTTTTATAAATTGCCTTCATGACCACATTAGGCATATTTTGTTTTAAATCCAAAATAATTGGAAAGAAAATACTAATTTGGCCATGCTTATCATTTCAATTTTTCTACAGTGCTGACTCTTAATGATGATTTGCAAGTCATTTCCATGTTTTAACCTTTTTCAATTGGAGTCCACATGGTTGGGGATGTGTAATATCTGGTGTGCCTGACACCGGGAGGCCTGTATGCCAAATTAAGGAACCCATTTTCCAAATAACTGCTGATGCATTCAGTGCCACATGCACTCACAATTGCCAGCAGCTTTTCTGAATGACTTATTGTAAATTCTTTGCATATTATTTTCTAATTTATAAGAAATTTACTTAATAGCTGTGGATCTTTCTCTACTTCTGTTTGTCAAGCATGAAATTAATGCAGAAATTATTTTGTGAATTACTAAGACAATCTGTTTGTTTTTCAGCATGTATTGAAACCAGATACTAGTCTATGTTAAACTGTCATTTAGTAATTTGTGTGTGTGGATGTGTGTGTGTATATAACATGATAATTAAAAAATGAGTAAAATGAAACAACAGAGATAACACATGAAAGAAGAGTGGGGTTTGGAGGAGCAGGAAGCAGATCAGTGGGGCAGGGGAGTATGATGTGTTAAACGGGATTGAGATGATCAAGGTACGTTATACATATATATGTATGGGATGCCATAATGAAACACATTATTTAGTAAAACTGATAAACTAATAAATATAAAAACAATGAGGTGATGCCTACAGAAGCAACAAGAAATTTCAACTTCTCATTATCCTGTCACTTCCTGCTTGTTAATTATGGAATGAGTATTGTTGTTTTCAGGTATTTTATAGAAAAAAAAAAAACAGGGTTCAAGCCTTTCATTGTTTTGTATAGAGAGCATCTTCCTGAGATTTTGTAAATAATTCCCATGAGAGGAATATGCAAACCACAACATAAATATGCTCACCATTGTAAGTTACAAGCTATGACAGATCTACACATACAATTTGCTCAAAATTATCATCCATCGCTATTAAAGGATCCTAATATGTTGGTTCCTCCTGAGTTTCTGATATGGCAGCAAATACAACTGAACTGATTTTCTAAATCTAGAATGCTCCTAAAGAAAATACAAGAATTGTGAAGTAAAATACCTTAGTATAAAATTCAAATAACATAAGATGTCTTGTGTAGGTTGAAGGGAACAAAGAAGACAGTAGAAATTAATGGAGGGCACTGTTTACATCTGCTATAAACCACCTTACTTCATAAACTCTAGATAGGAGATCAAGTTTCTCAGTTACAATATTGAAGTATTTACTTTTTATGCAATGAGAATCACTTTTAAAAAAACTATTTCCACATCTTAAATTGTGAAATGCACATGATTTTATTTCAAAGATTTTTATGTAGCTAACTCATAAAGATATGTATTGGATAAGTTTAAATTACTTTTTCAAAGTCTATAATCATCTTTATTGAATGTTACATGTATCATTCATAGTCATCAGAATACAATAGTAAAAAGCAGAAACAGAAAAACAGAATAAAAATAAGCACAACTAAATAATTTAAACTAGGTTAACCACAAAAAAAATCTCAAATGAGGTAAATGGAACATAGTTGAGTCATATATAGACAATTTTTTAGCCCTAAATGGTATTTGTAATGTATTTTAATGATATAACTAATAAACTCTAGAGATTTTCTTCTCTTCATGAATCATAGTAATATTGTTATTATAATAAGTAATATCTAATAATTAAAATTTGTAGTGGCATTTCATTTGTATTTTAATAAATAATGTTTTCTTGAAGATCAGAGTGTGAAAAAGCTCCACTGCTCATTTTTCTAGAAATCTTTAATCCCAGTAGCCACACTAATTTCTGTAGAAACTAGGCAGTGCATGCCTTTAATCTCAGTTGTCCAAGCCTTTAATCCCAACCCTAAAGAGTATTATAAAAATGGGAGGAGACAGCTCTCAGACAGTCTCATTCTGAGATTCCTGGGAGAAGGATTACTATTTTCAGACTGAGGTTGAAGCAAAGGCCAGTGACTGGCTGCTTTGCTTTTCATGTCTTCAGGTTGAACCCTAATTGCTCTCCTTGAATTTTTGTTGATAATGCTTTTTTTGGCACACAACTTTTTGGGCATAATTTACAAAACAACCATTTTCCTGAGACTTTTTAGCCACTGGAACAGATCAGAGCCAGACCCAAACCTTGCCATTTGGGTAAGGGAGAAACATTAGCACTCAAAGTTCCCATCTGCCCTGGCTAAGCTTCCACGAAAAGACAGAAAATACATAGAGAGTCTGTATACTGTATGTTATTATGTTATCATTGAATTCTTTGACTGCTGAGGAAGGAGCAACAGCTGCTAAAAGACATTTGATTATAAATGCTGCTGGGTTAATCCAACCTATATATTTTGAAAATGCCTTGATCTCAAAATTTAGGTCAAATAATGTTACTTTGGAGAAGAGATTTTGCTTTTGTTTCCACAGGAAATGAGAGTATATGAACTCATTTTTGGTTAATGAAAATATGGTTTGACTGAGGATGGCCGCTGAGATGGTTATGGATGGCCCAGGTGATCCAACATTTCAGAGATCATCTTTTGCAGTTTCTTCTAAGTTTTACATCCAGAACTGCTTCAAGCCTGCTGGCTGAGATGGTCTAGTCTCGCATAATACTCCAGTCAGGACTTTACCATAATCCTAAATTTTATTTGAGTCCCCATAAGATATTAGCACCACCAGTCAGCAGGTGAAAATGACGCCCACATTCCTAATTGGTGGGGTGGGTGGTTTTTTTTTTTATTTTTCGGTCACAAAATGAATTATCGATGTTTGTCTTTGTTTAGTGTGTTTCTTGTTAGTTGCTATGGATAAAGGCCAGGAAAAAAAAGCCACACAAAGAAAATTAGATTCAAGTTTCTTTTACTGAAAAGAAAAAAAGGGTATTTAGATATGGTAAAATAAAAGAAAAGAAAAAAGGAAAGATATATATATATATACACACATTATATGATAAAAAGGTAGATTATTGAATCTACTCTGAAAAGAAAAGAGGGAGGACATAGACATGATCTTATTTTGAAACAGAAAAGGGGGATATAGATATGACAGGATAAAAGGGTAGATATTGAATCTACTCTAAAAATAAAAAAGTAGCATATAGATATGAAAAAATATAAAGGTAGATTACTGAATCTACTTTTATAAAGCAACTACTAGTTTTAAGTGTCTTACATTGGATTTGACTTTTGTATATTGTATACAAATTTTATACACTGATACAAATTTGAGATTAAATTTGTTAGAACATTCTGTACATATATTTCTACTCATGAGTCAGAAAGAAGCCATGGTATTGCCAGTGACAGACACTGGGAACTTTACCCAGTAAGCCACAGCCACGTGGTGATATACAGATTAAAAAAATGGGTTAAATTAAAATAAGAGTTAGCCAAATAAGAAGCTAGAGCTAATGGTACAAGCAGCGATTTAATTAATACAGTATCTGTGTGGTTATTTCATGGCTAAGTGGACAGGAACCAACATGCAGCCTCCTCCTTACTACAAAGCACTCCTCCATTTCTGGTGGAAGTAAAAACTTGTATAGTCACTTAGGAAATATATATGATGGCTTCTCAGAAAACTGGGAATTGATCTACACTATGATCTAGTTATAGCTCTCACAGGTGTATATAAATACCGTACCATCATATCAGAAAGACACTTGCTTAACTCTGTTCACAGCAGCTTTATTAACAATATCAAAAAAGTTGAAAAAAAACTAGATGTCCCTCAACTGAATAATGGATAAACAGAATGTGCACATTTAAAAACAATATAGTATTACTCAGATGTTAAAAACAATGACATCACGAAATTACGTGGCAAATAAGTGAAAATAGAAAAGGTCATCCTGTATAAGCTAACCCAGACCTACACATACAATCAAAGTGTATATTCACATATACACATAAAGTAAAGGAAAATGATGCTACAATAAATGGTGAACAAGGAAGGCTCAAGGGGGAAAGCACATGAATCTCACTGTAAAAGGGAATTAGGATAGACGTTGCCAGTAGCCTGGAAGAGGTCTAGAGAAGGAGTTGTGAATACGCACAAGAGGGATTAGGTTGGGGGAGAGGAATGAGGAAGAGACTACTGGGAAAGACAACTAGAATTAGGAAGCCTCTCTGAGAAGAGCTAGAAACCTAGTACAATGGAAACTCCCAGGAATCTATTATTGTGACCCTAGCTATGACTCTTAGCAGTGGGGAATATAGAGCCTGAACTGACCATCTCTTGATACCAGGCAAGGCTTCCAGTGGATGGATTGGGATTAAAACACAGCCACAAAAGTTTGACCTACAATTTGACCTGTCTATAAGATGTGCTGGGTTACAAATGACACAGCAATTGTGGGAGTGGCCAACCTCAGTGACTGTCCCAGCTTGAGACGCGTACCATGAAAGTCATCTCACCCCTGACACTGCCTGGAGGGCCAGGACCAAGAGGCAGAAAGCCCAGAGACCTAAGATAGAACCAAGTCAGACCAGCTAAACAATTACTGAAATGATACCTAATGATATTCTGATATTTGCATAGATTGGTGACTAGGCAAATTGTCATCAGAGAGTCTTCATCTAGCAACTGATGGAAACAGATGCAGAGACACACAGGCAATCATTGGGCAGAGTTTGGAGGATCCTGTAGAAGAGAGGGAGAAAGTATTTTAGGAGCCAGATAGAATAAGGATACTTCAAGAAAACCCACCAAATCTACTAACCCTGAGCTTACAGGTACTTACAGATACTGAAATAGCAATCAGAAAGACAAAAGCCTGCATGGGACTGACTTCGGCTCTCTGTACATATATTACAATTTTGTAGATTGTTCTTCTTGTAGGACTCCTAACAGTGGGACCAAGGTCTATCTCTGACTTTGCTGCCTGTTTGGGTGACTCATTCTTCCTACTGTGTTGCCTGGTTCAGTCTTACTGTGAGAGAAGGTGCCTAGTCTCATTGCAATTTTATATGCCATGGATGGTTGATATCCAAGGCAGGCCTGCCATTTTGTGAAGAGAAATGAGAAAGATTCTTAAATCTGTATATATGTTTGACTTCTGGTTCTTTGTTGACCTTACTATTTTAAAGCACCTTTCTTGAGACATTTCTAGGGATGTTTTGGTATTGCACCCCACTTGGACTGTGAAGCATTTATAAGCTTATCTTATATATAATATCCCTCAGGCTCTAAACAGACCTTATCTCTCCTCTCTCCATTCATTTTTCCTGGAGGAATGACATATATGAGTGAGGCATCAATTACTAAATTGTCGTTAGTATGATTAGGTCCTTCGGTCATGACTTCCGTGCTAACAGTCATATATTAGTTCACATGGGTTATAGTTATTGTTATCCCACCCCACATAACTCAAAAATGCCTTATGAAATTCAATTGCTGACCTCCATATGTGGTATTCTCTATTTTTCTATAAATTGTCCACAATCCTCAAGAAGAACGTGTATTCATCTATTTTCATATCTATTCTACCTGAAGTTTATTGTACCCAACCTTCAGATTTCTAAATATTTACTTATCAAAGTATGCATGAATATGATGTCCCATATTGATCCCTACATAACCCAGCATATACTTAAACAGAAGGTAAATTTCTGAAAACTGATAGTAGGACCCCATGGAAAAATCCACAACTTTCACACAGTTCATTGGGTGCAAAGAGGTTCCGCTGATGCTTGCATGGATCCTACGCCCCTACTTTCTAATCTCTTTGCCATGAGAAGGTACATTGTATGCTACAGAAAGGGAAACCTGGACAGTTACCCAGGCAGAAAAACATCCACCTTTAATATGTCTTGTCTGAAAGATATGCTGGGGCATTAGTGGTATAAAACTTGTAGGAGTGGCCACTAGTATCTTATTTAACTTGATACCATACCAAAAAGGATCAACCATGTCCTACAATACCTAGGTAGCCAGGAACTAAAGACTGGATAGTCCAGAGTCCTAAGGTAGAATCAAACACTGCAGGATAAATAAATAATAATAACAAAAGAAAAATATGAAAAAATTCAATGAAATGATTCCTAATGATAGTCTGCTATACTGACATATCAGTGCCTTATTCAGTTCTCATCAGAGCAGGTTCAGAGACTCCAGTGAGATATTATGCAGAAGGAAATTATAAATTGAAGGTCTCCAAAGGGTCCTTACCCTCAAAGATCAGGGGAAAAAAAGATTACCCACAAAAGAGACAAGCATAGATTGTAGGAGTCAGAGGGAGTGGAGAATACCAGAAAAGCATGGCCTACCTAATCAGCTAATTGGGGATCAAATGGGCTCACAGAAACTGAAATGACAAGCAGGGGGCTTTCATGGGTCAATACCAGGTACACTGAATATATGTTATAGTTGCTACATTGGAGGTTTGGTGGGACTCCTAATAGGGCTGGGGAGGTTGGGGCAGCTAGGAGGAGTTGAGGGAGGGAAAATATGGTTGAGTTAGATCATATGTGAGAAGACTCTATTTTCAATTAATTAATTAATTAATCAATTAATAATGATGTCCATTCTGTGTGGGAAAAGGAGAATTTTTTTCTTATTCTTTAGGTTGTCTTTTTGCTTGAATGTTTCTCTTCTGGACAGAAGTAATTTAGTTTAATGAAGTCTCACTTATTAAAAATTTTCCTTAATGTTTTCTGTTTATTGTGGTCATGTTCAGAAAGTCATTTCCTGTGCCAATGAGTTTAAGCATATTTACTACTTTCGCTTCTATCAGATTCCGGATAGCCAGCCGTATGTTGAAGTCTTTGCTACATTTGCAGTTTATTTTTGTGTAGGTTAGAACAAAGAATATATTTTCATACTTCTGCATGGGCTATAAAGCTTGACCAGAATTATTTGGTGAAAATGTTTATTTTCTCCAAAGTGTATTGTTGCTGCCTTTGTCAAAATTCAGGTGGTTGTAGGAGTATGAATTACATGTAGGTCTTCAATTCTATTGCACTCAATAATGAGTATTTTTGTTTCAGTCCAGTACCATGTTGTTTTATTACTATATATCTGGCATCATAAATTAAAATTGGTTAATACCTGGTAATAACTCCAGCGGTCCTTTCATTGTTCCAGACTGTTTTTAGATCCCCTGGGATTTTTTTCTGACCCCTATATGAAATTTAAGAGTATATTTTTCAATTTTGTTATGAATTGAGCAAGAATTTTTATGCAAATTAGATTTATCAATTGCTTATGACACAGTGGCCATTTTTACAACATTAATCCTGCTAATTCTTGACTGTGGGAGATTTTTTTCATCATTTTTCATCTTCTTCAATTATATGTCCAGGTTTAACATTTTCATTGTGAAAATCTTCCACTATTTTTATTTTAATTATTTCAATTTTTGAGGCTGTCATGAATGTAAATGTTTCCCTGACTTCTTTCTTGATATAATTATCTTTTGAGGGTAGTAAGTCTACTGATTTCAAGGGAGGGGAGGAGATAGGATGTAGTTGTATATAGGGTATAAATGGTAATACTGGTACAGAAAGGATGTACTGAGGAGGATTAGGCGAGGGCAAGGTAAACAAAATGTATAGTAAGAGCTAAGCTAACAGTAAAGGAATTTTAAAAATTACATTGACTCTCAGAGTTATTTTGATTCACATTTCTCTGATGACTAAGGATGTGGAGCATTTCCTTAAGTGTCTTTCAGCCATTTTAGATTCCTCTGTTCAGAGTTCTCTGTTTAGGTCTGTACTCTATTTTTATTGGATTATTTGTTCTTTTGATGACCAATTTCTTGAGTTCTTTGTATATTTTGGAGATCAGACCTCTGACTTATGTGGGGTTGGTGAAGATCTTTTCCCATTCTGTAGGCTGTCGTTTTGTCTTGTTGACCGTGTCCTTTGCTTTACAGAAGCTTTTCAGTTTCAGGAGGACCCATTTATTAATTGTTTCTCTCAGTGTCTGTGCTACTGGGGTTATATTTAGGAAGTGGTCTCCTGTGCCAATGCGTTCAAGTGTACTTCCCACTTTCTCTTCTGTGAGGTTCAGTGTGGCCTCGCATGTGGTTCTGATATTGTATTTCTGTGTTCTTATGGGTGCCTGTCTTCGATGTTACCAATTATCACAAGGTAGAGCTTATGAGTCCCACTAGAATAAAGAGAGACTTTGGAATAACTACAGCAACCTCTGCAGCCATCTTGCTTGCAGTAGCTTGAGAAGCAGTCACTATGGCCTCTCTTATTCAAACAGGAGCCTTAAACACAGCCATAAAGCAATCAGCTGCAGCCATCTGCACACAACAGTTAATTAATGCTTACTTTCATATAGCAATCAGATTTACAACAACAAATTGATTTATTAGATCAAAAAATACAAACCCTTCACTATTTTATAAGGCCCAATTTGTGACGTTCAGTTTCAGTCCCTTTACTTAACTCCATATTGAGTTTCTAACATGTCCTTAGCCAGATGGCAACTAAGAGATAGCATATTGGGACCATGAAATCAAAACTTTATTAATCTTTT
>PVIU01023079.1:0-28124 GCA_004026605.1 Ondatra zibethicus | reverse complement strand
CCTGTGGGAAGCCCAAGGCCCTCTCGCCTCCATCCAGGCCTAGGAAGGTGTGAATCCAAACTGACTAGGATCCCAAAAAGCCAGTACATGCAGTAGAATCAAATCCCAGTGCCATTATCATTGGCTTCTCAGTCAGTCCCCATTGTCAGTCATATTCAGAGAGTCTGTTTCGATCACATGCTCGTTCAGTCCCAGTCCAACTGGCCTTGGTGAGCTCCCACTAGATCGGGCACACCATCTCAATGGGTGGACGAATCCCTTGCGGGTTTTGGATGATATGATTCCTTTCATTCTTTTAAAGTCATACGTTATTAAAGTGAAGAGATTTACATAGCATATATATTTTTAATTTCTTATTTTCTATGTGGGCTTATATTGTCTAATAACCCTAATATTTTAGCCTTACCTTTAAAATTTTTATTTAACTATATTTATGAATCTGTTGCCCTCATGTGTGTGTGTACATCATGTTTAATGGAATGTCAGAAGAGGGTATCAGGTCACCGGGACCTGGAGTTACAGTTAATTGGGAACCTCTGTACATTTTCTGGCAATTAAAACCAGATCTTCTTCCAGAACAAGTGCCTTTAACATGTGAGCCATTACTACAACAGTTCATAACTTGTGGTTCTTTTAAAAATTAAAATATTCCAGAGAGCCTATGTAAGCAGTTGATTCCTTGATATTTTCTATTTATACAAGTCCATACCATAAACAGGTTAGCTGCATTTTATAATTACATCACTATAAATCATATGAAGGATATTGTTTAGGTCAAACTTGGATTTCATTTTATAATTCCTACATAAAGGTATTGTATTAGAAGAGTCACTATCAGCTACTAGAAACGGCTCTGAAAATATTCTGCAGAACAAACCTGAAGATTTTTTTTCACCCTTCTGTTCCCAAATACAAATGTATTTAAGGATGTTTTAAAAGCTGGACATACCTTGGTATCTATATAGCCAGCTACTAGAAGAGTTTCTCAATGACAAATTTAATTCAACAAACACTGAAAACTAATGCAACATGAGAAGAATCGATATGAATTGCAGCTCACCCCAACCAATCAGCATTAAATGAAAATAGGAATGCCTTGTGTACTTGTAATCACAATGAGATTTTCCTCATGTTTGCTTGCTGTACCTGGATTTACTCTCCTGATCTTAAAAGAGGAGTTGCCTTGAATTATGCCTAAGAGAGTAGCTCTGCTTTGTGTCTTGAAATAATTATGGTTTGCATCTGCCTGTTATTTGTACATTATGTACTTATTGTAATGTCCCTAAATCCAGAAATGGTTTCACATGTGGACTTGTAGCAGTTTAGTTCTCATTGCTACAGTTTCCCCAACTCCCTTGAACTATTTGTTAGCAGTTTCTGTAAACAGAAATGGAAATAAACTGTTTCAAGTTGAGGAGTTTATGTGATAAAATTCCAGGCTAGACTAGGGGAGGTGTATTCCTGAATATTGAGATGTGGAATATATATCAGAGTACTTGGTGTCAAATGTTATGTGACCACAAATCTAATATGAATTAAGCAGTGATGAAGACACTGAACCTAATAACAAAATCTGGTAATTTCTACTGTGATGTCAAGGAATGAGACATTAGGGGAAAGATTGATGTTTATGATTATGTTTGTGAGCAAGTGCTCTTAAGCAGATAAACTTAAGTGTGTTGATGGTTAGAAATGTTTTCTTGCAAAACAATCTATAAATTTTTATATTAGTTTCTGATTTATAGTTAATTTGGGTTTATGTGCCTACATTCAATATTTTAAGCAGTTGTTTAATTTTTTTCATGCAGCTCTTGATTTCTAAACCTAATATCTATACAGCATCTGAAAAGACTACCTTTGAGAAGTCATTGCATATGAGAAGAAAAATAATGGCAGCTAATGAATCTATTAACATATACAGCCCTAATGACTGAGGCATCTTAGAAAGCACCCAGTGGTTTGCTTTACTGTGCTCATAGACTTCTCTCAAGCCAATCAAATTGACATTTGAGATTAATCACCTCAAGTATATCTATGTTTTCAAGCAGAATGATAATTATGCAGATTAGTTTTAGTTATAAATTTCCACACGAATCTTTAAATTTAATTCACAAAAGTGCCAGGTATTTGTGATATTTTATTTACTATACATGAAGAGCACACATATAAACCAAGAATAAAGAAAAACCAAGGACTGTAAACCACAATGAAATTAAAATAATATGACTGAAATAGAAAATATATTTCATTCAGTGTTTTATTAATTTATACAAGTTTTTAATTATGTATGCATAATACGGAACACTGCAATATTCCCTTATTTCAGGAACGATGCATGTTAATTGGCAAATAAAAGTTTCCAATGCCTTAATTTAAGATAAAATACAACATACATTGTATACTACCTATGTTGTGTAGTACTTTAATATATATGTGCATACTTACAAACATTTACATATTCATGTGTATATTAAAATATTATATTGTAATATTTGTCTTCTATTTTCATGGATTTTATAGTGACACACTATATACTTTTGATAATATGGTTAAAATCTTTCAAATTTGAAGAAAGGTAGATTTCTCAAGTTTATTTTTTAATACTAATAAGTGAAGTTACTGAAGTATGTGATTTTGCTGATGTGAATCACACAGAAACAATTATTAAGAGTTTACTTAATAATCAGTAGTGTGCCAACCCTTAAAAGGGACGGATAGTTTTTGTGTCAATAAAATTGTGCATCAAATGTTAGTGATTCTACTTTATTTAAAAGATTGAGTTACATCTTACTAATACTGCATTAATGATTACTAATGGTTACACTGTAATCATTGGGTTTCATAAGTTTTAATCCCATTGTTTTAGCCCATAAACCATACTGAAATGAATGATGAGCTATTATAATACTGTCTTCCATATGGGTCTATCATCAATTGAGGTGTACACAATGGACATTATAATGATAGAAAATCTATTTCTTTGTTGTAGTTTCTCTATTTACATATCAGTGGAAAAAATACTGATTAACAATATGTCTCAGCTCATTTAATATGAATGAGCAAGATCATCACCCTCATACTTTCCATTACAGGTAATAGTTCTATTGGCCTCCAACAATAAAGGAGGTATTCATTCACCCCAAGGGAAAATGCAAGTGGCAATGTCATCATTTGTCTTTGTCAACATGCAAAATATTGTTAATGTCACTGTGTATATATTAATGAGAAAAGAATATATGAGATTGCTTTTTTATATCAGGTCCATACTGTACTAAATCACTGCATGAATGTGCACTACTGTGGTTTGAGCCACAAATTGAAGACAACAATAATATTTCTACCTTTTCTTTTATGAATAGAAACTTCAAACACAAAATAAACATTTAAAATTGCTTTTTCTCTCAACATGCAGGAAGAGAAACAATTTTCTAAAGTTAATAACATTTCTGCTAGGGCTATGGGGAAATCATGCAAAGTTAAACTGCACAGCACAGAAGCCTGCTCAACAAAAAACTTTCTGGAACTTTGGTTACTTCTTTTTCAGTTTATGTTTCTGTCATATTTAAAGTGCCTTTAAAAAGTAACTATTTCTTAGAACGTGGTTGTCCTCTATGTCTTGTTGAAGCAGAAATTTAAGCTCCTGCCCCCCCATGTCAAGTGCATTTGTGAAAGAAGAGAGAAAATATGTGTTCTTTGATTTTTGTAGATTATGGATTCCATTCATTTTTAATGCATGCCTTAAAAAAGTAAAGAAAATATAATTTTAATATCTTATACAAAACACGACTTCTCAAATTTTGGATTTTACTGTTCATAATGCTATGGATACTTTATTTATATATTGCACTCTTTAAAGGGGAAAATACTCTTTGGAAATAAATATGCTTAGGAACTTCTATATCCTATCAACAACAGAATTTATATTTCTTAAATTGTCTTGTTCTTTATGCCCTCATGTTAGCCAGAAATCATTTCGTAAGACAGCCACCTTTCTAAAACTAGCAATTTTATTGGTAGAATTCAACATAAAGACTCTTATTCTGGACCAAAGAATTTAGACTGATGGAAGTATTTATTTTTAAGGTAGAAATGAGCCATGTCTACTTTAGCAGATGTTTACTCCTGTTTTAAAGAGAATTTTCCCCGTATTATAGACCAACACTTATAAAAACTAATTTTTTATTGTGTTCTTTTTTATTGATTTTTATTGAGCTCTACAGTTTTTTCTTCTCTCCTCCCTCCCTCTCCCTTCCCCTTCAACCTTCCTCCAAGGTCCCCATGCTCCCAATTTACTCGGGAGATTTTGTTTTTTTCTACTTCCCATGTAGATTAAATCTATGTATGTCTCTCTTAGGGTCCTCATTGTTGTCTAGGTTCTCTGGGATTGTTATTTGTGAGCTGGTTTTCTTGGCTTTATGTTTAAAAACCACTTATGAGTGAGTACATGTGATAATTGTCTTTCCAGGTCTGGGTTACCTCACTCAAAATGATTTTTTCTGCAAAATTCAAGATGTTGTTATTTTTTTATATTGCACATAGTTCACATATTATAAAGTGTCAATCTTTTATTCAAACATAGGAAGTATACACAGTGTTCCAACTTACAGGACCTGCAAAGATAAACAACATTCCACTGTTGACTCTGAAGACACAGTTTGCCAATCTAAGGCTTACAATTAAGCCATTGATATTCCATTGGTTAAAAGACATGCTTGGATTTCTGCAAACAGCTTATTCAATAGTGGTATGTTTGTGTTGAGTTTTATGTGGATAAATATATGTGGCATAGGACTGTGTCGTCAGGTTTGTTCTTCAGCAGGAAAAATTTCAAGACTACATAGTATAGAATTTGCGATATGACTTTTATTAATAACACTTATGTAGGTCTACAATGAAAAGCACAAAGTAGTTGCAAGAGTTTGCATGCCCACCAACAGTAGAAGAGTGTTCTCCTTACTCCACATCCTCTCCAGCAGAGGCTGGCTTTAGTGTTTTTTATCCTAGTCAATCTGACAGGTGTAAGATTGGTATCTCAGAATCGTTTTGATTGTATTTCCCTGATGGATAAGGATATTGAGCATTTCCTTAAGTGCCTTTCATCCATTTGAGATTTCTCTGTTGAAAAGTCTATGTTTAGATCTGTATCCCATTTTTTAAAATATATTTTAAGGTCTTTGTGTGGCTGGATTTATGCCTAGGTCTTTGATTCATTTGGACTTGTGTTTTGTGCATGGGGATAGCTATGGATCTGTTTACATTCTTCTACATGCCTACATCCAGTTACAGCAGCACAGTTTGTTGGGAGCAGGAGGAGGTGAGGCAGAGAGGACTGGGACTGGTATGTAAAATTAAAAAAAGGGTTATTTAATAAAACTTAAAAAATGAAAGAAAGAAAGAAGAAACAAAGTGGGGTAGAGCAAAAATAAAATACTCAGTTTTAAGAGAAATATATCACTTGAAATCTTAATGTTGCACCAAGGACTTGTGCTGAAAGATAAGCTGTAAGTGGTGATGCAATTAGCGGTTAAAAAGAGGTCTCCTGCTGTGCAATGGAAGGAAGTGAAAAGTGCCCCAATGGCAACACCCCACCCAGGTAAGTTTCCAACTTGTAAAATATGAGAGTCTGTAAAGTTTCCTGATCCTAGGAAGTAATTGAACAAAATGCTGCTGACAAGTTGATTCAAGCGATCCAGGATTTGCCTCCAGTTGGCACTTAGCTTCATCAATACTGACTACAGGGCGCTGGCCATAGAGGCACAAAGGGTACAAGAGTGAAGGCTTTCTGGTTTCTCCCTATGTGGTTTCAGAGACCTGTTGAGGCAGGCATTACATGAAAGGAAAGTCCCTGCATGAAAGCTCTGAAAGGGCAAGAGTCTATAAAAGGCCACCCTCTGTAATTATGAAAGTGAAGCCTGGGTTTCAATGGAGACCCTAATATGTTGCATCCGTCATAGTTGTGAGACTGACACAAATAGCTGCACACAGGGAGTAGAGAGATGTATGATGCATCAAGGGACTGAGACAACTAACTCCTTCAGACATCACATCAGACAAGGAGCTACAGAATTTGCTGTTTGCCTTGCTGGGTTTCATTCTTGCTTTACTCCAGTATTCCCTCACTATGACCCATGTTTCTCTTTTGAAATGATAACTTTTATTCTATGTCGTTGTGCGATCAAAGTATGTTTCTTTTTTATTATTATTTTTATTTACAAGGAGGGGATTCCATTTAGCTTAAGTTTCATCAGAGACTTCTCCATAGTTATTTATAACCAGAATTGACAATTCTAATTCAATTAGAAAAATTATGTAAACTTATAGGTTAATTAAATGAATTTTACATAAAGTTATGGCTTTCAGCCTATGGGGTCGAGAATTGAATGTAGTAGTTTGAAGCAGAGTGTCCCCATGAGCTCTGACATTTGAACATGCAGTCCCCAGTTGGTAGTGCTGTTTGGAAAAGTTCTGCAGTTTTGCTGGAGGAAATCTGTCATGAAAGGAGGGGTCAGCATTGAGAGTTCATCACCTGGTTCTACACCTCAGGTTTATTGCATTTCATGTGTGTAGTGAGTTTGTGGTCTCTTAGCTTCTTGCTTTTCTTCCACACTTCTATGTATCTTCCTTCATAATGAACTCATCCTTTGGAACCGTAAAGCTGGATAAATTTTTCTTTCAATAGATTTGCTCGGTCATAGTGTTTTATTACAGCAACAGAGTAGTCAATATAGACACTGAATATTTCAATTTTTTTATTATCCATTGTTTTCCTTTCTATAACAAACTACTTTGACGTTATATACATAACAAAAATTTGATAGAGACTCACGAATTTATTTTTTATGAGAATATTTAAATACAATTTAATATAGTTTACACAATCTACCTGATAAACCAAAACCTATAAAATTGTATATATAAACAAAATATAAAAACAGAAATGGCAGTAAAAATAAATCAATAATAGAAAATTTGAGGCACAAAAAGCAATAAGATACATTGCATTGTTAATATGTTATGGTAAAATCCTCCAACATTTGTGCAGCACGATTAATAAAAACCCAGAGACAGAAATTGGGGTTCAACCTGAAAGTCAGAAAAGGAAAACATACAGATAATGGCTCTTACCTCTATCTCTGTCCAAAATTGCAAACTTGTCTCCAAAAATCTCACAATGAGACTGTTTGAGAGCAGTCTCTTTCCATCTTATATTTCTCTCTAGTGCTGGGATTAAAGGCATGCACCATACTACCTGGTTTCTATGGCACACTACTGTGATTACTAGGATTAAAGATGTGTATCACCATTCTCTGGTCTGTAAGGCTAATCACTGAGAAAGTTTTACTCTCTGAACTTCAGGCAAGTTTTATTTATTAAAATACAAATACTACACAATTAGACTCAATAAAGAAACAAAATTTAGAACACTTCAAACTATTATAGAGAAATGACATTAAACATAAAATAAGTCACTTGAAAGTGACTTAATATGACTGTTCTCAAACATCGGGTAAATGTCTACAAAGTGCAGCGAGCTATTAGATTTTATTTTCATTTGCATCATTTCTAAGATTAGGATCTCCATGGTTATTTTGTAAATGTTTGAGGATTTAGATGAAGTGGAACTGGAGGGAAAGTACAAGAATATCATATCATACATTTATTAAGCAGCCAGACTCAGTCTTCAGGGAAAACAAATGTATTCAACACAAAAAAGCAAAGCCTTCATGCCAAGCAGTCAACCCCCAAAATCATATATACAAGTAATTTTATATGAACTGAAGAGGTTATAGTTGGGAATATATAGTCATATACATTCATGCATGTAATAACAATAGTGAAAAAGAAGGATATGATTCTTTAGTTTATTTTTTATGATTTTCTTTTTCTGCTTTATTTATTTATTCTTCTCACATACATTACATACCAACCAAAGAGTCCCTCTCTCCACTGCTCCTAAGTCCTCATGCTTCACCTCCCTGCTCTCCTAAGAAGTCATGAATTTAAAGAAGAGTGGGGAGAATTTATGGCAGGTTTTGGAGGAAGGAAAGAGAATGAGAATATTTGTAATTAAAATATAGTGTCAAAAAAGTACCTATGTGTTTTTAGTGCTGCAAATTTGAGTGTTGATTTTTAGAACAAAAATAGGATTGATATTAGAATAACTAAGAATACGTGAATAGTTGTATACTGATATAATGAGGTGTTCAAAGAAAATTTATTGAATACCTTTAATTTGTCATTGTTGTAGGCAGAGAAATACAAATTTGTTGCTATGTGTATATATATACATACACACACACATATATAAATATATATTCTTGTTTTCAAAAGGGTGTTGTTGTGGGCAAAGAAAAGAAAGACATTAAAATAGCCTCCAATAATTAAACACTTAAATCTTGCAGAAAACTATAAAAAATGTTTCAAGAAACCATAACCTGATATTATGGGCACTGGAAATATTTTTCTGATATAGTGTAATACCTGTGAATGTATTTTACCTGAATTGAGCCATGTTCTTAGCCTAATAAAACAAAAATGAATATTTTAAGTTAATTCTACAATCCTAGGAATTCTAGATGAGCCAGTAGTTTGGTAGTGATATTAAAATTTGTATTAACGAATCTTAGTTAAAGTACCCTTCATACTGACACTGATCTACAAACCAGAATTCTCTGAGTACAGTTATTTGTATAGCTACAAATTAATTAGCTATGCACAGACATAGCTTATTTATGTGCTTTCCTGTTTAATAAGACTGTGATAAAAATTATAAAATGATCATGCTGAGCTATGCTCAGTAACTGTATGACATTTTTATTATCTGTCTTAGAAAATGCCCACTGATAAAAGGAAAATCTTGCCTAGATCTGTTACTCTTATTTAGCTTAAAATGTTTAGTGGATGTCAATTTTTCCTAGATATAAAAATTCACTTTGAGGCATTAATGCCAGAAGTATATTTGACATTCAGACATTCATATCATGGCCATTAGTAAATAAAGTGTTTTGAAATGGAGACAGTAGTTTTTCAATAGTTTTCTCATGCCACGTATATTATTTTTAAACATAGTTACAATCACTTTAAGATATAAAGTAAATAAGTCATATGACTGCTGTGGGGGAATTGAAGATTTTTCTTTGAAGTGTTGTGAAAAATTCAATTTTTCTTTCAGATATAACATTAAACTACTTTAAGGTACATTTCTAATACATTTATTTTCATACTTGAGTATTTTGTTTTGTAGCCATTTGTAATACAGTTAGTTTATACACAATAGTGAATCAAGTGCTCTATGCTTTTCAGGAACGTCTTTACTACTGAGTAATTAATGATTCACTAGCATAATATGAAAACTGCATTAAACTAAGAATTAAGCTTTGAAGACACTTTTGTTTGATTCTTGCTGTAGGTATCATGAAGCAAGTTTAAAAGGGAAACTGAAGTTCTGAAATCCTAAAACATGATGTCTTCTGGCCTTCAGGTTCATTGTGATGTTTTTGACTTCAGAGTTTGTGCTTACTTTGGTTGACACAGTATCCTAAAACCTGCTTTCCTTTTCTGTTTCAGGAAATTGTAGGCCTTTAGAAACTCTTTTCTTTTCCTGAAAAATAAATTAGTTTAAAATAAGTAATACAGTATGTTTGGAAGTGTTGTCTTATATCAAGGACTTCCTGGCAGTATTGTGTATTTAATGAAATAGAGTTCATTACCATAAACCATGTCTGAGTTTCTGAAAAAGCTAATACATTTTTAAGAGTTTCTACATTATTTCCTTTGAATCATTCATTTGTTATAGGACTATACTGATTTCCAAATGTCTGTTGGAACTACCAGTAAATTTCTGATTTTATCTTCCCAATAACTGAAAGCTACAAATTATTTTATTTCTTTGGTTTAGTTACTCATTCTCTGCTAATAAACAGAAGAACTGAAACAATTGACTATTGATTATTTGGCTCAGCTTTGCAAATAAAGTTTTCTCTCTCAATATTTAATGCTCACCATCTGTTAGAGAGTATTAACTTTACTGAATAGAACCCATGTTCTCAAAATATTTTACTAAATTATAATTTTTGCATTCTCTTTGTGCCAGTTTTCCTCTAATTTAGTAAGAAATTTTGGTATCTTAAGAAATTCTTCTTGTTTTATATGGTAGTTATCCATAATATTTTCATTTACAATAGAGAGTAAGTATCTATATTTTTGCTAAATAATTTCTATGCATATTTTCATTGCTGAAGTTTTTATTAATTAAATTAGCTTTGTGGATTTTATTTAAATTTTTCATAAAATGTATTTTGCTCATATTCTTCCTCCTAGATTCTCCCAACCTTTCTACAGACCAAAATACATGCTTCTTCTTTCTCTCTAAAAAAATAAAAAAACAAATAAACAAAAAATAAAGGTAAAAACAAAGAAACAAACCCCCAATAAGACAAAATTAATAAAAGAAAGCAAAAGAAAATGCACATTTACACACACAAACACATACATGCACGCACACACGCACACGCACGCACACACACACACACACACACACACACACACATGCACACACATAAAGAAGTAGCCTTTTCTGTGTTGACCTTGGGTATCTGTGTGTTGCTGATACACCCAGGTATTATTGGAGGCTGCCTGTTTGTTCTCTGCTTCTCGGTCCTGAAATAATTTCACAGAAACCATATTATTTGCAATACTGTTTGTTCAATAGCTTAAGCATGTGTGTGGCTAACTCATGTCTTAAATTAACCCATCTCTATTAATCTGTGTATTGCCAAGAGGCTGTGGATTACCAGGTAAAATTTCAGCATCTGTCTCCAGTGGGGCTACATGGCTTCCCTCTACTCTGCCTTCTTTCTCCCAGCATTCAGTTTAGTTTTCACCACATAGCTCTACCGTGCCCTATCAGGCTAAGCCACTTTCTTTATTCATTAACCAATAAAAGCAACACATATACAGAAGGATCTCCCACACCACCCAGTGACATTTCATTGGAGAAAACTGTATTTTCCGTTTTCCAGAGTTATCAGTTGCAAACAGCTTCTTGGTTAGGGTTGGGCCTCTCTGCTGGATCCCCCTTTTCTTTTCTGGGATTGGTTTGTCACAGCTTCTGTGAGTCCCAATTGTGTGTGTATCTGTCCAGTTGTGTCTGGAAGACACTGTTTCCTTGCTGTCATCCACCACCTCTGGATCCTACACACTTTCTGCATCCTCTTTCTTCTATATATACTACTGTCCTTTGTGGGGATAGGGTTGATAAAGACATCCCAAAGATAGTTTCTACCCCAGTCATTTACTAGCTACTTACATGGCCTGTCTTCTGTAGGCCCAATGCAAGGAGCCACAGTCATTGTGAGTACTTGTTTGCCATGGCTATGTTATTTCTAGAAGGTGAAATTTTGCCACACTTTCCTCTATCTATCTCTCTCCTGTTATTATAGACTTTCTGTTACCTGTTCTCCAATGTTCCCTGATCCTTAGAGGATATGGAATGAACATCTTGTTTATGACTGAGCCTTCATCTATTGATTAATCATGGCGGGATATTTGTATTTGTTTGATATGGCTCTTGCTTTTGCAGTGGGACTTCAACAACTGGATTAAATTGCTGAATGTGTCTTTTTAAAATTTATATTTATTTATTTATAGGAGGAACATGTGCATGACATGGCACAGCATTGTAAATCAGAAAGAAAACTTCAGAGATTGGTTCTTTCCTATTGATCTCAGGTCACCAGATTTGGTGGCAAGAGGCTTTACTTGCTGAGCCAGCTTACCTGTCTATCGTTATGTCTTTTGATGTGTGATTTTAGCCCACAATGTTAGAGCCCAGTGTGGCATGTTGCCAAGGGAAAGTGCAGAGTTAGAGACTACAGAACTAAAGTATTTCAGGAATCTTTAAGTGGCTACCCCAGAAAACAAGGGATCTGTATCAGTCATGAGAAGGAGTGCACCTTAAGTTTCTTACTTCAAATAGATCTCAGTTGCTAGGTAAGGTCCCAAGGTTGAAGGAGACAGATTCCTTTCAGGTTTAAATTTAATAGAGTGATCAATAATTTCATTTTTATGAATTTTTATGTAATTATATTTATATTTCTTTTATTATGTGAAAAATGAAATTGAATTTTTTTTGAGAAATGACAAATATGGTACAATTGGAAATTTTATTTATTTCCACAGGTAACTATTTAACTTGTATTTTAAGTCAGACACTGTAATTAAAATGTTATAAAAAATTTAAGATGAGACATGAACTTTCATATAGATTTGTTCAAATAGAAAATGATAGAAAATAATAATTTATTATAATGATTAATTTGGGGAAGTTAAGCAGCTCTCAAAGGAATAGCTTTATAAAACTGGATATTGCCTTTGGGAAACTCACACATTAATTTACATAAAACATTTATTTGAACCAAAGACCATGTATTCATCCTCTATGGGAATATTATCTAAAGTTTCTTCAGCCATGAAACAAAGACATGCTTTTGTTGTGTCTCTGCATATTTGTACTACAAATAATATTTCATCAGAATAGACAGAAAAGGAAATAGATCTTACGTGAATATTGCTCATTTTTATAAATGGCACTCCATTTTGAATACATTTAATCTGATAATTTAGAACATTAAATGCTTCTCTTAGGCTTGCAACTATAAGACAGATTTTGTGTGTGTGTGTGTGTGTGTGTGTGTGTGTGTGTGTGTGTGTGTGTGAGTCAGTCACTGAAGCTCATTAGCATCTTCCAGTTCTGCCCTTGATGTACCTATAAGATTCAAAACATCACCGTGGCTTAAAACCAGTACCAATGGATGCTTGAATATTCTCTGTCCTTCAATTTTGCCTAAAAGACCTCTGATTTCTGTCACTTTTCTTTTTTAAATTTTTTATTTTTCCATTCAAAAATTGACCCTTCCTCCCCTTCTCCCATTCCCTTCCTGCTCCCTATCTCTTCTGCATGTATTGGCTTTTTGGGACCCTAGTTTGCTTGAATGCACATCTTCCTAGGCCAGGATGGAGGGGGGAGGGCCTTGGACTTCCCACAAGGTAAGGTACCCTGCCCTCTCTGTCACTTTTCTTTAATTGATTTAAGTAGCTAGCAGCCATCATCAGGATTAAGCACTTAATCTACCCTTCCATAATTACACAGATTTTTCTGGGTCTAGAATACTGGAAATTTAAATTTCTTATGCACTCAGTTATGCAATTCATTTTTAGTTTCTGCCATGAAAGCATGAAGGGAGATTAGAAGTTATAAGAAATAACAAAAGCCAGCTTTCAATGTTTGCCCATGTCCTTAGCAGAAGATAGTAGTCAACTCCAGATTTTCTCTACTATAACTTTAAGATGATTTTCTCTTGATGGTTGTCACCACTATAAAGACTTCATCTCATGAAAATAAAAGTAAAGCCCATGGCATCTCTCCATAGACACTTTATATCAGTATGTACAAGCAATGGTCCTATGGATAGATGTTCTAGGCTTTGTGTTTTGGGAATCACAGCCTCTGCTCTGGTCTTCCCATTTCTCCTGCAAGTAGCCTCTGTGTGCTATTAATGTCTTGCTAACCTTAGTCTTTCCATTAGACCCTTTAAGCTTTCTACTACCTTTCTCATTCAAAATAATTTTGTTTACAAAAGCACGTACTTAATCTGAATTTTTATTGCCATTGTTTTAAATTAAACTTAATTAAGTTTTTCATTGAGTACAGCATAGACAGAGAAAGAGGACATAGACAAATCTGAAGTGATATATTTCAAAAATTGGATATTTTATAGGATTATTTTGTTCATGTTAGAATCAAGATTATTCTAGTTTTGACTATCAGAAAGAATCCTATTTCATCCAATATCAACCAACTCTTATATGAAATAAGTAGATAAGAGCATTCAGAGTACAATGAGAACCGGATTACTAGCTAATACTATTCCATGCTCTAGAAAAGCTGCTAAAAATTCTTGAACTCTCCAGAACATCAAATCAATTATTTATGAAGGATTCTGCAATAGTCCATTGGTAGTTAAAGAGTCTTACTGGGACCACCAAGTTAGACATAAACCACAACTATAACATTAATACTAAAAATTCTTAAAGCACAGAAAATCAGCCCACAAATCACAATCCCAGAGAACCTAGACAACAATGAGGACCCTAAGAAAGACATACATAGATATAATCTACATGGGAAGTAGAAAAAGACAAGATCTCCTGAGTAAATTGGGAGCATGGGGACCTTGGGAGAGGGTTGAAGGAGAGGAGAGAGGCAGGGAGGGGCGCAGAGAAAAATGTAGAGCTCAATAAAAATCAATAAAAATATTGAAAATTCTCAAATAAATAGATTTAAGAATAGGGTGATTATTTTTGTTCATTTTCTGGTGCTGTACTTATTCGTCAGTTTCATGCATCTATAGTGAAATAACTGATGATTTATTTATACAGTGATGATATTTATTTAGTTAATAGATCATTTATATGTTACACAGTCTAATATATGACTGACATTCTCAATATTCTGGTTGAGAACTGAATTGTGATGGTAAGAGACACTTGTTGAAGGCATATATCATAATTCAATGTGATATTAATTTCTTCAGTGGAAATGTGAAAAACATTTATTCACTCATGGTGGGACATAAACAAATAAGTCCACCATTGTCAAACTTAGTAAACCCTTGATTTTGTTGAGTTTATTTATAGAGCATTGGTGACTCTAAATTGCTGCCTCACTACAGAGTCCCAGGCCAACATCATGAAGACCTCATATTAGCTGCTTCATTCAATCTCACTTTCAGGTAACTTTCCTTTTCTTTTGTACTTTAGCATTTTGGTAAGATCACTTGTAGCAGGAATGGCATGTCCAGAAGAAAGAAATCCTGGTCTCCAAGGAGTGGATCATTGACCCTCTGTGATGGCTTTTAATAGGGAGTGTTAGAGAGCCATCACCATTGTCCCAGATGCGGTCATCACTGTACAGTTTTGGACATTTTTTTTGTCATGTCTACTGGGCAAGGTAATTTTTATTCCATCCATTATGGCCACGGGATAATGCTTTGATGGCCAGAGCTTAAAGTCATACCACAGCAGCTAGGAAGCAGAAAGAATAGTTGCCCTGATACCCACTGTCAGGGTCCAAGGGTTGGTTAAGGAATACCCCAGACTCACAAAGTATTCAAGCACCAAGAGCATTTATTATGTAGAAATAGCCAGCATGCAAGGGTCAATTATACACACAAAATGGTGATGACAACCTGGGACAAAGGTGCAGAGGCCTTTTTAAGGGAGGCCTGGGGAATTTTAACTATCTCAGCTTCTGTTGGGCAGTCAGCAGTTATTTGAGGTGCATATAGATTGGATGGGGTTGGCAACAAGACTAGCATTAGTCATATATAGTCAGTAACTGCAATGTTTTGTAACTCTGATAACTTTTGCCTAACAGGGTCAGGTTCTAAAACTGTTTGGCTGATTGGTCAACCTTGGCTGGAGGAATTTCCTGATTTTGGGCTTAGGTCATTACCCACAAGGGTTATAGTCCAAGCCTAAATTGGAATTCTATTTTAGCACCTTTAATCACATTTCTCTTCTGTATCATTCCCCAATAACCTAACGACTTCACTCTAGACCTACCACTTAAAGATTTAGATAACTTTCCAAGTGATTTAGTTTAGGGATTAATCCTCCTCTGGGTTTTGGGGAAATATTGTTCATATTTAATCCACGGCATGAAAACAAAAGGCAGGAAAATGAATAATTTATAAAGACAATTATTCTCTAAGTGAAGGATGTTTTTTGTTTCTGGCTGACCAGATTTAAGTAATCACACAGAAGTTGTATTAATTATAACACTGGCCGAATGCTCAGGCATATTTCTAGATAGCTCTTATGTCTGAAATTTACCCATTTCTAATAATCTATGTGTCATCACAAGGTTGTGGTTTACCGGGAAGTCTGCGGTGGTGTCTTTCTCCTTTAGCAGCTACATGGAGTCTCTCTGACTTAACCTACTCTTTCCCTCTGTGTGTGTATATATGTATCTTCCAGCCTAGCTATAATCTCACCTTCCATAGGCCAAAGCAGTTTTTTTTTTTAAAATTCATTTTACATATCAACCACCATTATACCTCCCTCCTCTCCTCCTGATTGCCATCTATGTCCTCCCTAACCCATCCCTCATCCACTCCTCTAGCTTATTAAGTTGAGGAAGGGCAAATTACTTCCCTTCTGCATCAAGGCTGAGCAAGGCATCTCACCATAGGGAAAGGGGTCAAAAGTACTAGCTCATGCATCAGCTATGGATCCTGGTCCCACTGCCAGGGTCCCCTAAAACAGACTAAGATATACATCTTTTGCCCACATGTCGAGTGCCTAGTTCAGTCCCATGCAGGCTCTAAAGATTTCAGTCAAGAGAACATGAGTTCCCACAAGCTCTATTCAGCTGTCTCTATGGATTTCCCAGTCATATTCTTGATCGCTCCTGCTCATATAATCCCTTCTCCCTCTCTTCTACTGAACTCCCAGAGCTCAGACTGGCATTTAGCTGTAGATCTCTTATTTGTAATATAGAACCTGGAAACAACCTAGATGCCCTCAACCAAAGAATAGATAATGGAAATATGGTACATTCACACAATGGAGTATTGCTCAGCTGTAAAAACAATGACATAATGAAATTCGCAGGCAAATGGATGTAGCTAGAAAAAAATCATCCTGAATGAGGTAGCCTAGTTCTCCCTAGATGGCATGCCTATTGTAAGGATGAGCAATTACCTCAGTGCTAGATAGTTTCCTGTGCATAAAAGCTGAGATACTAAATGCATGCAAGTTTGATTTAATTTTCTGCTTCTGCATTGGTTGTTACTTTCTTCTAATTTGTGACAAAGCTATCTTTGGAAAAAATGTCTCTCACTTAGACTGTAATACTTCTGCAAGAATTCTGTTTTTTTTTTTTAAGAAAAGATACATGGGTGGCTTTGTTCTGAGTCTTAGAAAGTTTAGAAATGTCTCTCATCCTCATTTGTAAACATACTGAACAATTTTATGACGTTTAGGTTTTCTTCTTCTTCCCAAAACTAGGATGTTTTATTCTGAAAGCTAGTGTTTGAGAAAGTGAATGCCAGACTTTTCTCTCACCAGTTTTGTTGTGTTTGCGTATGACTATAAAATTTCATGATTTGAGGTCTTTGCGTCAAGGGTGGTGGTATTAAGGTGCTAAAAACTTGAAAAGGTGATTGCATCTGGTGATTTTTCAAGAAATAAAGTTGTTATTAAAAATCCAAGTTTTACATCTAGTATCCACTTATGAGTAAGTACATACTGTGTTTGTCTTTCTGGATCTAGGCTACCTCATTCAGGATGATTTTTTTCTAGCTACATCCATTTGCCTGTGAATTTCATTATGTCATTGTTTTTACAGCTGAGCAATACTCCATTGTGTGAATGTACCATATTTCCATTATCTATTCTTTGGTTGAGGGCATCTAGGTTGTTTCCAGGTTCTATATTACAAATAAGAGATCTACAGCTAAATGCCAGTCTGAGCTCTGGGAGTTCAGTAGAGAATTAATGTATGTTTTCAAAGTATAGAGACTGTAAATATAAAAACAGTGGTGTGTGGTTTGAACACTCGTGTACCCAAACCTGAAAACCCTCACATAGACATTTGGTCATCTGTGCTATGCTGAAGTGTGATCTCTGGAAGATATTTAGATTATGAAGTTCATATCTTAGTCAATAACAACAATGTTCTTACAAAGGAGAAATCAGAGCACCACATCATATCCTTTCACTATATCGGGATACAGGCAAAAGGCCCAAACTTACAAAAATCAGAGCATCACATCATATCCTTTCACTATATCGGGATACAGGCAAAAGGCCCAAATTTACAAACTACAAGACAGATCTCTTGCTGCCACAGTTGTCTTGGAGTTGGCTGTCAGAAAAGTCAGGAATAAGCTTTTCTTCTTTACAGCTACTCAGCTTAAGGTATTTTGTGGCAGAGCCCTTAAAATTCCTAGCCCATAGTCATCAAAAAGGCTTCATTCAGTAACTGATGGAAACAGACACAGAGACCCACATTCAAACATTAGGTAGAGCTTGGCAAAATTGCAGAATAAATTGCTTCTCCCATATACATGTGTGTGTGTTTCTGTGTGTGTGTGTATGTGCATGCGTGTAGGAGGAGGAGGAGGGCTTGCTTGTTTGTCCCAGCCTAGAACAGAAATAACCACACAGAAATTGTATTAACTAAAACACTGTTTGCCCATTAGCTCTAGCATATTATTGGCTAACTCTTACATCTTAATTTAACCCATTTCCAGTAATCTGTGTAACACCAAGTGGCAGTAGCTTACCGGCAAAGATTCAGCATGTCTGACTCTGGCGACTCCATGGTGTTTCTCTGGCTCCACCCTTCTTTCTCCCAGCATTCAGTTCTGTCTTCCCTGCCTACCTAACTTTTGCCCTATCAATAGGCCAAGGCAGTTTCTTTATGCAATGTTTTGTTGATATCCATGGGAGGTCTGCCCTTTTCTGAATTGAAAAGAAAGAACAGTGGATTGGGGTTGGCAGAGGGGAGGTGGGAGGTAAAGGACTTGGAGGAGAGGAGGGAGGAGAAACTAAGGTCAGGATGTAAAATAAATAAATAAATATTTAATAAACTAATTTATTTAATTCAATAAAAGTAAAATAAAATACAGGGACCAGAAGATATAAATGAAAAAATGACTAGAAGTTGAGAAATATAACAGATAACTGATATTTTAACTGACATTTTAAGAAAGTATAGTATTTATTTGTACATACATAATAAGTATTCATAAAATTTAGTAGGACAAACAGTATTTGTTAAATTTTCCATTACAAAGAGAAAATCACAGAAAAGTGTGTACATTTGTTCTTAGTTGCAATATGAAAACACTGCAGAAATAAGAATTATGCAATTACTATTAAGCACTTGATTTTCAATAGGTACTCTAAGCAAATTAATCACTACCCCCTTTTCCATTATTCACTGTGTTGATTTTATTCAAATGCTATTAAAGATCCATAATATTGACAACAAACCAATTTATGAGTTAGAAAAAAAATATGTAATATTAAAGCAAAAAAAAAAAGTGCAACTTTTAGCCAAAATGAAGGACTCTAAATAAAAGTGATGCCCTGAAGATGCCCTTGGCCTTGCGGGATCCTGGATTATTCCTTCATCATCTTTAGGATGCAGGCAGGCACAGAGGCTCTATTTTTCATGTTGATAAGCAAGCCCATTTCTCCCGTTTCACTTATCTTCTTGACTTAAATATTCCTTACAGTGGAAACATCAAGGTATATATATATTTGGACAAAGATTGACATATTAAGAAGCTAGAGAAGAATAAAAACTAAATTCAATAGTAGAAACAGCACAAAATAGTACTTCAACAGACACACACAACACTCACACACCTACAATCTCAGCCAAATTTCAAACAGTTGCCATCTGCCATATGTATACCACATAGAAGAGAGTTTGCTGGTAACAAAAGTGCATCTCCTTTAGGCTTAACTCTGTGTAAGCTGTCAGGCTGTGATTAGTGGAGTTTCATATTAGAAGTGATGTAGATGAATCAAAACTCTGAATGAGCCAGTCACAACAGAAGACCATCCCACCTTCCTAATGGTCATCCAACTCTTCAGCATGGAGGCAAGTTCTGACACCATGGATACGAAGAAGGAAAGACACCATCCACACTGTTACCATTGCACAGACTGTCAAAGGCAGCTAATCTGGCCTGATATGGCCTTAGCTGATTTGTACTCATGGTGGCAGCTGACTCTCTAATCTTGGTGCACTCACATATTCAAACATAGTCGCTGAAAAGGGCCATATGAACTCCAAATTCATACTTTGTCAGTCAAAATTCATGTCTCTAATCCCTTTTGTTGAAAAGTGGTATCATTACAATCCTGACAGCAGGGCATGGAGTGCCAGGGACGGCAAATGTGCTGTCATCCCGCTTCAGAGATGACAGCCGAATTTAGAAAACACTGCAAAAAAAAAGCCTCTCAAAAATATATAAATAATCAACATATGTATGTAATCAACATGAGTAAAGCAGAAATAAACCTTGTTTTGAACATTCTAATAGCTTTTCATTTATCCTTCCATATTTTACTTTATCTTGTAACAATATTTAACTGCTTTTCCTTTCTTGTATCATAGCCATTTTATTAAAAGAATAAATTCAATATAAGGTTTCAAACAATGATTTAGTTTTAAAATTATCTTTAAACAACACCTATTTCAGATTACTGATATCAAAGATTTAATTGAATAAACTCTCAAGTCAAATATCACATAAACATCTGACTTAATGGAAAAAGATCTATTCCATTCATATCTTTGGTTTACTGTGGAAAAATATCCACATAACTCAGGAACTTTTTGTCATATTTTTTGACCACGTTAATTAATTTCCATTTTATAAACTGAGAAGCATATGTATATAACAACAATTAACAAAAAAACATGAATGTTAAAGACAACAAGGAAGATATATAGGAGAGTCTGGAGGGATGAAAGGATTGAAATAATATGAGTATATTATATAATCTCAAAAACTAATGGAATTAAAAATAATACTAATAAAATAATTAATTAGATGTACTTTTATCAATGTTGATAATCAGACTAGAGATATATAATTAGAACACAGAAACCCAAACATACTGTATTATGCAAAACCATAGACAGAGAAAGCTTACTTAATTCATGGATTCTTAATAAAATAAACAGAAATATGAATTTTATTTTTTCTTTTTATTGAAAATGATTCTTTTCTCATACAATATATCCTGATTACAGGTTCCTCTCAATCTAATCCTCTCAGCTCCTCCCTACATCTTGTCCCATCTTGAATCTACTCCCTTTCTGTTTCTTATTAGAAAACATAACAATAAAGCATAATAAAATAAAATACAAGAAGATACCATGTAAAGTTGGACAAGGCAAACCAACCAAATGAAAAGAGACCAAGGATGGGCAAAAGAGTCACAGACTCAGACGTTCACACATTCAGGAATCCCCCTCCCAAATATTCTAACTTTAAACCTGTAATAAGAATGCAGACCTGTGTAGGCCCTGTGCTTGCCCCTTTAGTCTCTTAGTTCATATGAGCTTCGTTCAGTTGATTTAAAGGACCTTGTTCTTTTGGTGTCTTTCTGACTGTTACCCTCTCTGTGTCCTTTTCCCTAGAGTTCCCTGAGTCTGTGGGGAGAGATTTGGTAAGACACCCCATTTAGAGTTGTGTGTTCTCAGGTCTATGTGTTTAATTTGTCCGGCTGTGGGACTCTGGGTTTGTTCTCCTTTGCTACAGAGGGAAGCTCTGTTACTGCTGCTGAATAAGGCACTGATATATAAGCATAGTAGCATATCATTAGAAGTCCTTTTATCACTACTTTTTAGATAAATAGTATTTAGTTTGACTTGGGCCTTTGGGCTACTTACTTTCTGGTTCTTGGTCACCTAAGCAGTCACAGATTTAAAAACAAACAAACAAAAAAACAGAAATTTAAAAAAGCCAAAACCAGAAAAACACCTGACAAAAAACATGTAGAAAATCTGGGACACATGGAAAGCCCAAATCTAAGAATAAGAGGAATAGAGGAAGGAAAAGAAGCCCATATCAAAGACCAAGAAAGCATTTTCAAGAAATTATAGGAGAAAGTTTTCTAACATAAAGGATTTGTGTATAAAATTATAAAAAGCACACAGAATACTAAATAGATTGTTTAAGAAAAGAAAATCCCCTCAGGCCATAATAATCACAACACTAAATGTACAGAATGAAGAAAGAATATTGAAAGCTACAAAAGAAAAACACGAGGTAGCATATAAAGGCAGACCTATTAGAATTAAACTTTTCAAGAGAGATTCTAGAAATATGAATTTTAAACTTTATCTGCATGCATAAGAATGAAAAAGATATTCAGATTTTCTACTTTTCCTTATCTCCTGCCTTATATCCTTTATTTGCAGCAGTTATGCAAGGAAAACAAATAATGAAATAGTTTTCCAGGCCCTTAGAATCTGATAACCCCCCTCCCAAGTAAAGGTAGACAGCATTGCCTACTCAGCTACCTCCATCAATTCTGCTTCTTCAAGTGTTTAAGGGAATGTTGAGAAGATTCAGAGTGAACTTGATGAGGGAAGTTGTCCATGTCACATGTTCTAACTCACGTATCCAGAGTTTCCTATATGAAGGATTGTGTTTTGTTTTTGACATAGCTTGTGAAGCATGTAATGCTGTAAATTCATCATGGTCATATAGAACATGATCGAAACGTGTTTGTGGCTACTGGCCATGTCCCATAAAAGACTGTTTTGTACACCTTAAATTGCTTTGTACTTTTTCAAGTTGACTAATAAAACAATTATAAGAACTGCTCATCTTAACACAAGTTCAGAGTGAGTCTGGCATTAAATATTTACGCCTAGATTACCGTCAACCTGTCTAGAGAGGTCTTCCTGGCCAAGTAAGTCTCCTAGATAAAGTAAAGGTTCTATATATTTTGCTGCTACACAAAAGAGTTGCTTTCATGACTTTTTATGTGGAAAATTTCCAGGTATTTTGAAGGTCACCGGCATTGCTCTGCTACACCTGCATAGGTGATCCTGTTCAGACATATCAACTTCAGCCTAATAGGTGTACTTCTCAGTTCTGTCTTTTATTCCACACTGTCTTTGCAGTCACTTGGTGCATGGCCAGGGAATTCTACAGTCTCACAGTGAGACATTTCTCCTTTGTATTTTATAACATCATGTTCTTTTTTGGCTATTCAGATGCCTAGGTATATGTCATTTATCATATACTGTTTTGGAAGGAAATTTATCCAAAAACTCTTACTTCTATTAAAGATAGTATGTTATGGAAAGAAAAGTATATGAGTGAAGAGAAAAAGATAGTTGATTTTTTTTTAAAAAACTTCTTGCCTGTTCTGCCTTTGTATCTACCTACATAAAATTCAAACAATAGTTATAGACACTGGATTATTAAGTAAAAGTTATCCCACAACCAAGTATCAAGGACCCTCAACTCTTACATTATTAATTACATAACAAACTATAATGGTATATTATCTGTTATATGATACAAATTAAAGATATGTTCAAATAATGGATGCCAGATCTTAAAATACATTTTGCTTAAATATATTGCAAAAGATCCTGTTTTAATACAGCAAAAGAAAGTCATATATTCATATAGCTCTTCCAATTTTTTCAAATATTTCTAACTAAATTTTAGCTTAAATGATTTCTTATATAATTTCTTATATAATTTGATGATATTGATCTTTATTAGAATATTAACTGAATTTGATTTGTACCAGATGGCTAAATGTAACATAACACTCAGAAATATCATGAGCACCACATGGAATCAGAGTGTCATATGGAACCAGATATATTTCTGATCACCCCCATCACTATGAAAGAAAATTGTGAATACTGAGTAAATATGTTGAGGTGTTTGAATAATTTGAGGCTTTTAAACGTTGGGCTAAAATGTCCTAGTATTAAAATAGAGATGCTATAATGCAATGTCTGTTAATAATTTTGTAGTAAACAACAAATTAGGTTAATTAATATTTAATGAGTGCAGTATTCACAAAATGCCTGACATATTTGTCAGTGAGATGCCATTTACAACATGGGGATATTCGTGAATGAAAGTTCCAAAATTGTTAAGAGAAAATACTGACACCATCATTCCTTACCCAGCACAGTATCAAAACCTGTGGATGTTTACAAATTAGAAAATATCTATAATATCAAATAATTCAGACATAAATAGTTATGAAAATAGTTTGTAAAATAATGAAACTGAATTGAAAGAATAATTAATTCTTTTCAAGGAGATAACTGAAAAAATAAAGTTGCTATAACTTTAGTGAGTGTGTGACTTTATTTTTATCGATCCTGGGAAGTTCTTAAATCAGAGAGAGCACAAGAAAAAAAGTAATATTGATTGAGGGAGCCATTTTGGGGCTAGCAAGAAACATGGCACTAAGAAAATTCCCAGGAATCCAATAGGACGACCCCACCTAAGACCCTAAGCGATATTGGAGAGTGTACCTGAACTGGCCTTCTCCTATAATCAATTTTATGACTACCTTAATTGTCATCATAGAAACTTCATTCTGCACCTAATAGACGCATATGCGGAGATCCACAGCTAGCACTGGGCCAAACTCCCAGAGTCCAGTCACAGAGAGGGAGAAGCGATAATATGAGCAAAGGGGTCAAGACCATGGTGGGGAAACCCACAGACCCAGCTAACCTGAGCTAGTGGGAGCTCACTGACTCCAAACTGACAGCAGCAGAGAAACCTGTACAGGCACAAATTAGGCCCTCTGAATGTGGGTGACAGTTGTGAGACTAGGGCAGTCTATGGGGCCACTGCCAGTGGGACCAGGATTCATCCCTCGTGCTTGAACTGGCATCTAGGAGCACATTCTCTTTAGAGGGATGCCTTGCTCAGCCTAGATATAGGGGCGGAGACTTAGTCTTTTTTCAAAGTGAAGTGTCCTCTCTGAGGAATGGATGGGGGCTGTGATGGGTGGAAGGTAAGGGGAGCAGGAGGAGGGGTGGGAGAAGAAACTGTGTTTGGTGTTCAAAATGAGAAAGATTGTTTTAAAAAAAATAAGAAATGATATCTGTAGTTTGTTTTCCTTTTTTTCTAAATAAATTAAAACTCACTGGACTTAACTTAGAATCTTTTTAGTTTCCTAATATGATTTCACTACTTTAGAACTGTCATATTTCAAAGATACATAATTTGGCAATGTTATTAGAAGAAAATGGAAAAGTTTCCAAGCATATCTTTTTTTTATTATTTTTAAATATGTTAATCCATGACTTTATTTAAAAGTAAATTTTATTTGAAAATAGCTTTGCATTAAAAGAAAGAAAGAAAGAGAGTTTTAAAAATTACTGAGAATTCCCAAACACATAATGTCCCCTATTACCATTTTTCTTTTTTTATACCTTTTTAAAATACAGATTCTGCTCTCTTATGGCACATCCTTATTAGTTTTCCTTCATCTACTACCTCCAGTTTCTCCTACTTTCCTTTCCATCTAGATCCACTAATGCCTTTCAGTAGAAAAGAACAGGTTTCTAAGATAGCAACCAAATATAACACAATAAAATATAATATATTCATTGAAAATGGACAAGGCAAGACAGCAGAAGTAAAAGAGGCCAAGGGCAGGTACAAGGATTAAATTCATAAACACATTCGGGAGTCCCCCCAAAATTACTAAACTAAAAACTGTAATATGTATATACCAAGGATCTATTGCAGGCCCATGTAGGCCCTGTGCTTGCTGCTTCAGCTTCTGTGAGTTCATATGAGATTTGATCCGTTGATTTAGAGGGCCCTGTTCTCCTGTTACTCTTCACCCTCTCTGGCTCTTATATTCTTCTGACTCCTATTTGCTGAGGTTCCTTGAGTTCTGAGGGAAGGGATTTGGTAAAGGCGTCCCATTTACAGCTGTGTGTTCCCTGGTCTCTCTCTGTGTAATATCTGGCTGTAGATCTCTGTATTTGTTCCCAGCTCCTTCAGAAGGAAGTTTCTCTGATAATGGCTGAATAAGTCACTGATCTGTAAATATAGGGCAATATCATTATGAGTCATTCTATTATCACCATTTCTTAAGCCAGTATTGAGTTTAACTTGGGTCTCTGAGCTATCTATTCTCTGAATCTTGGTCACCCAACAGTATTGGGTACAGATTCCATTTCATGGTGTATAATTTAAGTCAAACCAGACATTGGCTGACTATGTCCACTAACTTTTGCCACCGATGTCCAAGCATATTTTATAGGCACGACAGTTTGTAGATAAAATTTCTTTTGGCTGGATTGGTGTTTATGTTTATCTTCTGGTAGCCAGCAGAGTACCTTTCCATATCAAAGACACTAGAATATGAGAATAAAGTTTCTACATAGGCACCAACTGGCTCTCTCCAAGTTCAATGAGTAGTGTAGACAGTTTCTCCAGCAATGAGTACTATCAGTTTGTGGAAAGCAACCTATTGTTTTGGAAACAGGTTAGGTTGTTTTGGGATTTTTTTTTTTTTGACCGCTTTGTTCAACAACCTCATTGCATTTAATATAGTCCTGGTACTGTAATCTTCATTTGGTGACAAGAAGATGACCAGTTGGAACTCCTAATTCTGCATTATTTGGAGAATTTGTTAGGATCACCTTCATATATTTTAGGAAGTTTCTACTGCACAAAGTTTCCATACCACCTATCAAATGTTCCTCAATTCTGTCTTTCCCCAAATATTTTTTAAAATGTTCTTTCCCAAGGAAAACTCTCATGGAAAACAGTTATATTCTCAATTCTCTCCCTCTCTCTCTCTCTCTCTCTCTCTACTCACATACATGTGTGTATGAATACATATATTCAATATATTTTTACACTTTTAATTATCATGTTCATTGTTTAAATGTTGTGTTCTTGTGTATGTATGTGTGTGCAGGCTTCTATTTTACACATGTAGATGTTGGAAGACAACTGTTGGTAATTGTTTCATTCTTTCTACCATTGGGTTTCAAGGACTGAAATTTGGGACCTCAGACGGGAAGCCTTCATCACATCTTAACTCTTGTATTCTACATCACATCAAGATATACAGTAGCCTTTGGCCCTGGAGACTGAGTCTCCAGTGACCTTTGTTTTTATAAATGACTTAATTGTACTGACAGGATTTCTTGGAGAAAATTTTGTAGATAGCTGTGTATTTCAACACAACACCCTACAAGAGTGTTTATCTCATTGGGAAGGTTTATCAAATGAATTTTCCTTTGCAGTACTTGAGCCTGCCATAGAGGGTCAATTTCTGAGTCATAATCAAAATATCATTCCTATCATTCAAATAAAATTAAATCATGTATTTATTTTGTTACTTTTTGTCATTAAACAAAATCTTATCTACAACATTAGTTTTTCTTTGTTACTAACAAGATTACATGTAATGTTTTGTCAAGTTGACACAACCAAACAGAATATCAGTGAAGAAAATGCCCTCATTATATTGGCCCATGGACAAACTTATAGGTCATTTTCTTGACTAATGAATTTGGGAACCCCATCCCATTGTGGGTGCTGTAACACAAAGGCAGGCCATCACGAGTTGTAGAAGAAAACAGGCTGAGCAAGTCATGAGGAGCAAACCACCAAGCATTTATCCTCCATGGACTGTATATAGCAGCTCATGACTCCAGGTTGCTGTCTTTATTGTCTTAATTTTCTAACCTGTCTTGCCTGGTTGATAGACTACAAGCAGTTTGATTAAATGTTTCTCTCCAAGTAGCCTTTGATCATGGTTTTTATAACAGTAATAGAAACACTAAGACAATGAATTCATATTTTTGTAATGTTTGTGCCCTTATGGGAATTTATATACACTTATGTGTGAGGGTGCATGCACTTGTATATGTGTAGAGGCCAGAAGAAGGCCTTCAATCACCTGACTTGGATTGAAGGCCTTTTGTGCAATACATGGCTTATTACATAAGTACTAATACCTGCAATCTTGTTTTTATGATCTAGCAGCAAGCACTCTTAAGCACTAAGTCATCTCTATAGCCTCAATTTGTGCATTTTACACATAAAAAATGAAGACTCAAAGTTGGGTGCTTATGTAAAAGGTCATGAATCTTGGAGGAGTATAGGAATAGATATGACCAAAATACAGCACATGAAATTTTCAAGGGATTAGAAAATGTTTAAATTAAATAATTTTTGGCCTTTACTTTGAATTCTTATTGAAACCTGGCTGAACACGTCCATCAGTAAACATACCTCTGCCATAACGCTAAACAGCTTTGAACCATCCTCTGTCATACTAGTTATACTACTGTCCATTCAGACTGTACAGTCCTGAGTACAAAACACAGGTAAATATTTGAAATAGACAAATTCTGTATTACTGAGCCATATTTAATGTTTATTTATTTATTTTTCCATACATTGTTTTGTTTTATTTTTTCCATTCAAGAACATAATTAAAGAAATAAATTTTTTTTCCTTTCTTCCCCTTCTCCCGGTCCCCTCCCACTACCCCCCACCCCTCCT